>JAJHNS010000055.1:0-126642 GCA_027564155.1 Gymnocypris eckloni scoliostomus
CTCCTGATAATACTGACTAAACCAGACTGTCCTCTGTCCGTAATTATTTTTAAAGAGGGGGTTCCTGACAAAACAACAGTAAAGAAACCATTTTCTTACCTTTCCTCACTTTTCTTTTGGAAAACCTACTTTTCTTGCTGAGTGGCTCAACGATGTAAGAAAAAATGATGAGGACGTTGAACATCTTGATAAAGATGTTTATTGTAGCATAGCAGTGACAAAGTACGTTGTACCGTGATTCAACTGAATTGGAATGAACCCAGAACATCCTTAAGTTGTAACCTTTTATACGAGTACAGTTTGCTACCTTCATGTAAATGAAATTACTCCTGTCATAACAGCTGTATGTCTGTATGTTAATTAAGTTCTGATACCCGGGCTCATTCTACAATTAGTGACCATTTGCTCAGGATGTGATCATCCCAAATGGTCTACAAACTATTTTATAATTGTTGACTTTCTTCTTCTCTATAATAATTAAGCCATTTGGGAAATGAACACGATCAAACATATATTGTGGAGTGGAATCTCGGGTCGAGACAGACAATAGATTCTTAGAATGGATCTGTATAAATTAATATTCATTTCAAATAAATGTTTTATAGTAATTGTTAAAATAAAATTGTGTGTGTGTAATTGATTAATAATAATATAAATCATAATAATAATATAAATTATATATAAATCTTATAAAATACATTTCAGTAATGCTCTTCAGTAATCATTAAAGCCAGAGATTTTATTTTCTTACATGATGCCCTTCAAATTGGAGGAAGAGAAACTGGGGGAGTACATTTTTTTTGTGTCAGACATGTTAATTTGCACACATTTGATTAGTCCAATTTCAGTTTGAGATCTCTTACCCAGAACATAACCTGCCCTGGAGCAGATTAGCTGTGGAGTGTACGTTACTATGGCAATGAATGCTGCTAGAAGCCAAGCCACGTTCATGGTACCTAAAACCCGGGATTGGTACAAACTAAATTGAAACTGACTTGGATAGCCAGCTAATCTGGTTTCATGGTACAGGCCCCAGGCATTGTTTCACATCAGTAGGTGGGCTTTGGGCAGTTGAGGATTTGTGAAGTTATAAACATGGCTTTTTTGATCTGGACATTGCCGGCCCTTATGTATGCCACTTATTGAGCTAGAACTTGACATGGGCCATTCAAACAAACTAAGCAATAATTTGAAAGATATAAATTTTCACCATAGATCCACAGTGTTTATACTCTGATGTAATGTTATTGTCATTCTAATCTGACCTTTAGGGGTTATATGGGTCGAAAGGAGAGAAGGAAAAAAATAAAAATAAATTACCTTATGGGGTTGTTGGTGGTGTCAATGTCTTTAGCGTAGACTGTACTAACTTGAGTGCCTATCTGGGCATTCTCTAGAACTTTCCAATTATAAGGTGTTTCATAAAAGATGGGTGGTTCGTCCACATTTGTCACAGTGATTTTGAGTGTTGTCCTGTCACGAAACTCATATGCACTCAAAAAGCGTGTATCTATGTTTTCATTGATGGCCTCTACAGCAATGACAAATCGCCTCTTGCTCTCATAATTCAGTGGCTGCAGAGACAAGAGAACACTTTTAAAAGACAAACGTAAAACAGTTGTCCAGTTATTTCCAATGTTTATAGATTCAAATGTGAAAATTAACATGAATTAACTTATGAATTATGAATTAAAATATGTAAATAAAATATGAATTCATTAATTAGTACAAATATAAATAAATATAAATTAATCTTGATTTTTTTTTAAAGAACACCATGCACAACATTTGCGAAACACTGTTATGGATAATCAGAAAAAAAGACTTGAAGATGAAGATGATTATTACATATGCATATACAGTATATGTATTGTACTGTAAGACCTGAGCCAGTATGACAATCCCCTCTTGAGTGTCAGGGTCCGTCTGAATTGTGAAGGTGTTGCTCTCCTCAAGATCTTCTAAGCTGTAGTTCATTTTAGCGTTCAGACCAACATCGCCATCATCCGCCATTATTCTTCCCACTGTAGTGCCCACTGGGGCTGACTCTGATATAGCAAATGTGTACAAATCTTGACATAGAGGAAAATAGAAAACAAAACTGTCAATAACATTCATGTTACATTCATTTACTATGCATAGATGTGGACATAATGCTGACATGTACATACGGTGTATAATGTGTATTGGTAACTAAGTATGTCTTTATAGTACACTGTGCGTACTGAGTATATGTATGTGTATTTTGCACATTGTCTTCTGTACAGTCTGTAAATATGTACTGTCATATGTAAACTGTGTTTTTTTTTTGCACTGTCTGGAACACGCTCGTAAGAATTTCACTCACCAAGGCACTTGTGCTGTGGTGATGTGACAATAAAAGTGATTTGATTTGATTTGATGTGTTTTGGCAACAGAAATGACATAATACAATAAATCACTGAATAATGATAATAAAGTCAAATGTCATTACTCACACACCCAGATGCATCTTTGACATGGTGTGAATTTTCATTGAATTTTATACAATGCTAGTTATATTTCCTTCCCTCTTACTCTTCTCCTATACTAACATTTCCTATCACAACCTTTAATATGTTATTAAATGTTATTTATTAAGATATTTGTGAAGAAATTTGGCTGCTCTACAAAGAAAGCATGAGTTAGCCCCACCTATTTTAGTGCTACCTACTGTGTAACAAAAACATCTGATCCAAAAACTTGACAAATAAGTTAAACCACAATCTAAAATGAACTCATATCACATGCAGAAGTTTAGAAAAACCGCTAGGTATTTTGATTGGGAAGCTGCAGTGTCAGGCAGCTTTGGATAAGCTGCAGTGGTGGGTAACTCTTAGGAGACTAGGAAAACTGAAGTGACAGGAACCATAGGCAAAGTTGCAGTGGTCTGTGGGATTTTAGGGGTGGTTTCTATGGTCATGACAAAAATCTCTGATAAAAACACAACTTTAGGCACTGGCACTGGGAATGAAATCATCTAGTCCAGAACATACACTATATTGCCAAACGTATTGGGTTACCCCCTTTTGATGAACAGGCTTGCCTACATTTGACTACTTTAGTAATTTCCATGAGTACCCATCTTAATGTTTAAGCATAAAATTAAATTCTAGGGAATTGTGTGCTTCTAATTTCATAGCAACAGTTTCGACAGGACCATTTTCTATTCTAACATGACAGTGCCTCTGTGTATAAGGCAAGGATCAAAGATAAATTATGATTCAGTCAGTGTGGAAGAACCTGACTGGTCTGCAGAAAGCCAAGTCCTAATCCCAGGTGAACACCTCTGGTGTGACTTTAAATGCAGACCTTGAGCCAAAAATTCAATCACCAAACACCAATGACTTTTACATTCATTATATGGACAAAAGTACTGGGATACCCCCTTCTTTAGAAGAGAGAAAGGCTCAGACAAACTGTGGCAACAAAGATGGAAACAATGTGCTTATTCTATTTCCACCTTTGTTGTTTGAAGTGTGTGAAATGACTCTACCCATATGTCATTGGTGTTTGGTGATGAATTTTTGTCTCAATGTCTGCATTTAAATTCACAGCAGAGATGTTCAGCTGGGATTAGGACTTGGCTTTCTGCAGACCAGTCAAGTTACTCCACACTGACTGAATCAGAATTTACTTTTGATCCTTGCCTGATACTGTCACAAGCTGGGCTTGAACTTGGAGCTCTGTTGTGGTGGTTAAGAGATCTACCACCGAGTCACAGGAGTGGTAATGCTGGACCCAAACAAAAAAACTTAATGCAGTATTCCAGGAAATAAAGATTTAATAAAAATAAAAATTAAAACTTTGCTAAAATAATACAACAAAAGTTATTCTCGGACCGAGGTATTAACATCATCAACAAACAAAAGAGAAAATAAAAACTCCACGAGGGGAGAAAACAGAACCAGAGAACAACTACAATTAAAGAAAGTAACTCGAGATACCTTACTTGCAGTAGCTAGAGAGGCTTAGCAAAACCAGGGAGGAAACACAAAGCAAAGACTCAAAAACCAAGTAAGGAACAAAGGGAAAAATACACCACTTAAATATACAGGTGGAAACAAGGCACAGGTGAGCTAGATAATACTAACAATTCCACACGAAGAAAAACTAAGGCAGAGGAGAACACAGGGGACCTCTAGAGGAACGGAGACAAACTGCAGGAGTTAGGATGCTGAAATATACACAGAGGCACTGACATGTTAGAATAGAAAAGGGTCCTGTCCAAACTTTTGCTATAAAATTAGAAGCACACATTTCCCTAGAAAATAATTTTATGATAAAACATTAAGATTTGTACCCAAGGAAATTACTAAAGAAGTCAAATCTTTCATTAAAAGGGGGTGACTCAATACTTTTGGCAATATAATGTATGTTGATGCAGACAAACTACATATTCTGGTTCTGTTGCCAGTGCGAGCATCTCAACTTGCAACCTTTCTTATTTTTTCATTATTCCAACCCTCTTTAATTGGAGCAGGAAGATAAAGTTCACTGAGAGATGGCACATATAATAGTATTGCTATAATACCATTATTGTGTTTCTGTCCATTTAAAAAGTACTTATCTATTCCCACATAATCTTGTCACAAGTAACCCCAACTTGATCTTAAAATGCTTTATAATTCAAAGCATGGATTTATTGCATTATAAATGTCATTATATTTCCATGAAATATTTTGGTTGACGAGGAGATAACCCAAAACATTTTTTAATGCACTTTGAGTGCTTAAAAAAAGGAGAAAAGCGATTTATAAATTATGATTTATTTTTATGATTTATTATTATTGAAAGTGAAGTGACATACGGCCAAGTATGGTGATACATACTCGGAATTTGAGCTCTGCAATTATCCCATCGAAAGTGCACACACACACAGCAGTAAACACACACACACTCCGTGAACTCACACCCGGAGCAGTGGGCAGCCATTTATGATGCGGCGCCCGGGGAGCAGTTGGGGGTTTGGTGCCTTATTCAAGGACACCTTAGTTGTGGTATTGATTGTGGAGAGAGCGCTGCACATTCATTCCCCCCACCTACAATTCCTGTCAACCCGAGTTTTGGGATTTTCTTAAATATAACATTTAAGTTTTGGATTCTCACTGTGCTGGAAAGTGGGTCCGTTGTCATTGACATCCATCAGACTGATGGTCACCGTGGTTGTGGCGCTGTAGCCTCCGGTGAGTCCGAGCATATCTTTCACTTGAACCAAAACCAGATACGTCTCCCTGGCTTCTCTGTCCATATTAAGCCTAGATGTTACAATTATACCTATGTGGGAGAGAAATAAAAATAAGCATTGAGCATATATATATTATTTGCACATTTAAAGCTACTGTAAAAAGAGTTGTCTTATTTTTCTGGAAAATTACCCCTTCTACTGACAGATAGGCAGTCTTGATTTTACCCTTTGCTTTCTTCCTGTTTCAATTCCCTGTACAACCCTGTTTGTTGCTATAGTTACCTTGATTTATTAATTAATTAGCTCCTCCTTCTCCTTGTTATCGTGTGTATATACAGGTGCAATAAAAATGTATTTATCTCAATAAATTAGAATTTCAAGGAAAAATTATGAATTTTAGTAATTCAACTCAAATTGTGAAACTCATGTATTAAATAAATTCAATGCACACAGACTGAAGTAGTTTAAGAATTTGGTTCTTTTAATTGTGATGATTTTGGCTCACGTTTAACAAAAACCCACCAATTCACTATCTCAACAAATTAGAATACTTCATAAGACCAATAAAAAAAATATTTTTTAGTGAATTGTTGGCCTTCTGGAAAGTATGTTCATTTACTGTATATGTACTCAATACTTGTTACTGGCTCCTTCTGCTTTAATTACTGCTTCAATTTGTCGTGGCATGGAGGTGATCAGTTTGTAGCACTGCTGAAGTGGTATGGAAGTCCAGGTTTCTTTGACAGTGGCCTTCAGCTCATCTGTATTTTTTGGTCTCTTGTTTCTCATTTTCTTCTTGACAATACCCCATAAATTCTCTATGGGGTTCAGGTCTGATGAGTTTGCTGGCCCGTCAAGCACACCAACACCATGGTCATTTATCAAATTGTGGTGCTCTTGGCAGTGTGGGCAGGTGCAAAATCTTGCTGTAAATTGAAATCAGAATCTTTAAAAAGCTGGTCAGCAGAAGGAAGCATGAAGTGCTCCAAAATTTCTTGTTAAACGGGTGCATTGACGTTGGTTTTCAAAAAATACAATGGACCAATACCAAATCATCACAGACTGTGGAAACTTAACACTGGACATCAAGCAACTTGGGCTATGATCTTCTCCACCCTTCCTCCAGACTCTAGGACCTTGGTTTCCAAATGAAATACAAAACTTGCTCTCATCTGAATAGAGGACTTTGGACCACTGGGCAACAGTGCAGTTCTTCTTGTCCTTATCCCATGTAAGACACATTTGACGACAACCGTAGCCAAATTCATTGACATGTCTGTGTGTGGTGTCTCTTGATGCCTTGACCCCAGCTTCAGTCCATTCCTTGTGAAGTTCACCCAAAGTCTTGAATAGATTTTGCTTGACAATTCTCATAAGGCTGCAGTTCTCTCCGTTGGTTGTGCAACTTGTTTCTTTCCCAAGCCTACTCATCAGGAATCATCTTCTATAAACTAACCAAAGGCAACATTGTTCTGCTATCTCTTATTCGCACACATCCATGTTCGATAAACCATACGCCTTCCACTAACCACTAAACTACTAGCCTCTGCATGCTCATACTATCCAAATTCCGAGTCTAATCAAACTTTAGACTTCATGTTCTCATTAGCATTCTTCGGCTTCCTACGCTGCTCAGAACTCGCTCTGATTTTCCTAAATTCATCCCTCAGTCCACTCCTGTATTTCGGAGATTACTATCTACTCCTCATATACTCTCATCTTCACCCTTCAAAGAAGCAAATTGACAAACTAGGAACGTAATTTCCTATACATTTCTCCTGTAAATACTCGTTCTGAGTTCTCACAAATCTGTTTCCAAATATGTCCCTGCTCGACACTCAGGCCAAGCACTTCCAAAAGATCTGCTCCTTACAGGAATTGGAAACTGGCCACAAAATTCACAACATCAGCAACCAGATGTGGAATGTCCGATGAGACTATCAGAACCCTCGGCCCCTGGTCATCTTGACTATACCAAGCCTACAACCGCAACAATATCAAGTTCTCCATCAAGCCCAAGCTTACCTCAGCTCTTCCCAACTTAGGGGGTCCTAATCGTCTGGCCTAAATATACAAATGAGATGATACCCCCACCCTGAGTCTCTCCAGCCATCAATCCAAGATTCCCAGATCAACCTGACCATCATTCTATCTCATCTACCTTTTCATTTTCGTTGTGGCGTGGTGCTTGCTCGAGAAGTGAAATTTGATTCTTCCTGGTTATTTTAAAACATTACAATGTCACATTAAGTTTTAGGTTTCACAGTTTTTCATGTGCTTTTCCACTCTACTTTTTGGGGGCATATGCCTCAGGTTACTTGCACAAATTAAAGTGGTTTAATTTGTAATTGGTCACATGGTTTCTTTCTTAACAACTCAAGCCTCCAATTGAGGGCTGATCTGGCATGCCCATTTATTCTCGCCACGATCTCCGATGCCTTAGTTCAAATGTCACATCACTAGCTCCAGCTCTGTTTTTGTGCACCTTCCTTCCGAAGGAACTCTACACTACGTCCTCTTTCGAGGGTCGCTTTGGGAACGCCTCCAGCGTGACAGGTTACCTGAAGCATGATTACAAACACCCAATGCACTTGACATTGGCAGGTGGACGCCTATGACGCAAGCTAATGAGCATCTGCGAGCATAAAAGGGAACCTGTGGAACACATCATCCTCTTTTTTCCTTCAGGGGACCTTGTTTCTGAAGTGTGAGTAGAAATATGTCTGTTGAGAAGCGCTTTAGGAGGTGTGTCGATCCGTGTCAGCGTTGTCTGACACCAGATGACACACACGATCTATGCGTTATGTGTTTGGGCGAAGAGCACGCGCGCTCTGTTCTCGAGGGAATGGAGTGCGTTCATTGTGAGCCTTTTTTCTGTGGGAAAAAGCTCCGCTCTAGGTTGTCCCTTTTTCTCGAGAGAATTGGGGCGATCATCTGCCCCCCGCGGCTCGAGTCCAGCCGCTGCTGAGGCAGTGAAGAGACTGAGTTCGCGGCGATCGCAGATGAAGCTTGCGAACGAGTTTTGAGAGAGAGGAATTTTCATCTCGCGCTCGGCTGACGAGAGTGAACTGCAGGAGGAAGATGTATTGTCTGTTACATCTTCTGATCCAGCAGGAAGTGCTTTGCTGGCTCATGGTGTGCTTCCCGCGATGTACAGCTGCTGGAGGTTATGAAGCGTGCGCTTCTGCTAGGTAAACCTACAGTGGATGCACAGAAAAGGGGGAGTGGCTCGCAGTAGACTTGATGAGCGATCTCTCTCTGGCATAACCTCCCAGCTCCCGTGAGCCTCCCATTCCTTCTCCAGATATTCATAGTAAGATCGTAAACCATATTCAGCCCGCATCCATCGGTATAAGCATGTTAATCATGCTGACATCGAAGGGAGGCGCGAGCGCGGATATGCGTCGTTGCCCCCTAGGGCGCTTGTAGAAAAAAAAAAACAACCTGGATCGGTGTTGTTAGGCTTCCTCTCATTTAAGAGTCATTCTGCTGAAGCCTCCGCTCTCCAGGGCTCCGCTTAGACCACACTATTGGTAGGATCTATAGTGAACCTTGCTAGCTTTCTCCTAGCGCTGAGTGTCATGTCTCCTCTCACTTTAGAGAGTGGGTTATGCTGAGACCTCCACTCTTAAGAGCTCCTGTACCTGGATCGAGTGTTGCTAGGCTTCCTCTCATTTAAAGAGTCATTCTGAGCCTCCGCTCTCCAGAGCTCTGCTTAGCCATACTATTGGTGTGTAGGATCTATTGTGAGCCTTGCTAGCTTTCTCTAGCTGAGTGTTGTCAGGTCTCCTCTCACTTTAGAGAGTCGTTATGCTGAGACCTCCACTCTTAAGAGCTCCTGTACCTGGATCGAGTGTTGTTAGGCTTCCTCTCATTTAAGAGAGTCATTTTGCTGAAGCCTCCGCTCTTCAGAGCTCCGTCTCTGGCAGTAAAAGTAGGTAGGCTCTGAGGAGCCTCACTAACTGCTTCTGGCGTTGAGTGTAGCCAGGCTGAGGCCTCCACTCTTAAGAGCTCCCCTACTCGGATTGAGTGTTGCTAGGCTTCCTCTCGTTTAAGAGAGTCATTCTGCTGAAGCCTCCACTCTCTAAATCAAATCAAATCAAATAACTTTTATTGTCACATCACCACAGCACAAGTGCCTTGGTGAGTGAAATTCTTACGAGCGTGCTCCAGACAGTGCAAAAAAAAAAGAGTAAGAGGGAAGGAAATATAACTAGCATTGTATAAAATTCAATGAAAATTCACACCATGTCAAAGATGCATCTGGGTGTGTGAGTAATGACATTTGACTTTATTATCATTATTCAGTGATTTATTGTATTATGTCATTTCTGTTGCCAAAACACATCAAATCAAATCAAATCACTTTTATTGTCACATCACCACAGCACAAGTGCCTTGGTGAGTGAAATTCTTACGAGCGTGTTCCAGACAGTGCAAAAAAAAACACAACACAGTTTACATATGGACAGTACATATTTACAGACTGTACAGAAGACAATGTGCAAAATACACACATATACTCAGTACACATAGTGTACTATAAAGACATACTTAGTTATCAACTACACATTTTACACCGTATGTACACATCTACATTATGTACACTATCTATACATTATGTCTATACATAGTAATAATGTGAAGGTGCAACAGATTATAAATTGACAGCAGATTGGTTGAGCAGCAGATGGTTGTGCAAAGGTGCAACAGATTATGCATATGCAGTGTCGTGGATGTGCTTTTGTATGGTGTCCAGTGATAGCAGATGTGTTAGTGCAGTGTGTGCGTGTAGTCGGTATAACTGTGTTAAAGTGCAGTGCATGGCATGTTGTGTGAGTGGGAGTGTGGTCATTTCTGACTGTTCATTAGCCTGAGGGAAAAAGCTGTCCCTCAGTCGGCTAGTCGGGATCGGATGCTGCGGAGGCGTCTCGCCCTGAGGCAACAGAGAGAGCAGACTGTGGGACGGGTGGCTGGAGTCTTTGATAATCCTCCGGGCTTTCCTTGTACACCGCCTGGTGTAGATATCCTGGAGGAGGAAGCTCACCTCCAACAATGTGGCGGGCAGTTCGCACGACCCTTTGCAGAAACCCTGCGGTTGCCAGCGGTGCTGTTTCCAAACCAGGCGGTGATGCAGCCGGTCAGGATGCTCTCCACAGTGCAGGTGTAGAAGGATCTGAGGATTCTGGGGCTCATTCCAAACTTCCTCAGCCGTCTCAGGAAGAAGAGGCTGATGTGCCTTCTTCAGCACTGCATCTGTGTGAGCAGACCATGTGAGATCCTCAGTGATGTGAGCGAGGAACTTAAAGCTGCTCACCCGCTCCACAGGTGTCTTGTCGATGGTGATGGGTGTGTGTTCTCTGCTCTGTCTCCTGTAATCCACCACCAGCTCCTTGGTCTTGTCGATGTTGAGTGAGAGGTGGTTCTCCTGACACCATTTAGTCAGGGTACTCACCTCCTCTCTGTAGGCCGTCTCATCGTTGTCGGTGATCAGGCCTATCACCGTGTGTCATCAGCAAATTTGGCGATGACATTGGAGCTGTAGCTGTACAGTCGTGTGTGTACAGGGAGTACAGGAGTGGGCTGAGGCAGCCCTGCGGTGCACCAGTGTTGAGGGTCAGGGAGATGATGTGTTGTTGCCCATTCTGACCACCTGACTTCTGCCTGTCAGGAAGTCCAGGATCCAGCACAGAGATCTGTTCAGTCCTAGAGTCTGGAGCTTCGCAACCAGTGTGGCAGGCACTATGGTGTTAAATGCCGAACTATAATCCACGAACAGCATCCTCACATAGGTGTTCTTATTTTCCAGGTGGGAGAGCAGTGTGCAGGGTGAAGGCAATAGCATCGTCTGTGGAGCAGTTACTGCGGTATGCAAATTGTAGTGGGTCCAGTGAAGCAGGCAGCACAGAGCAGATGTGTTCTCTGGAGCTTCTCAAAACACTTGCTGAAGATGGGTGTCAGAGCAACGGGCCTCCAGTCATTCAAGCATGTGATTTTATTTTTCTTGGTATGGGCACAATGGTGGATTTTTGAAGCATGCGGGAACCACAGACAGAGTGAGGGACAGATTGAAAATATCTGTAAAAACCCGGTTAGCTGGAAAGTGCATGCTTTGAGCACACGACCTGGTATACCATCTGGGCCTCGGCTTTCTACGGATGTTCACCCATTTGAAGGATCGGGTTACATCCGCGACAGAAGCGTGAGTGGACTCACCTCTTCTGCAGCAGCCGTGTGGCGCTCTCTGTGTGGGCGGTGTTATCAGCCTCGAACCGAGCATAAAGGTGTTGAGCTCATCCGGTAGAGGCGGCAATGTTCACAGTAGCTGGTTTATTCCTTTAAAGCCTGTGATGTTGTTAATGCCCTGCCACATGCTTCTTGGATTATTGTTGTTGAAATGTTCTTCAACTTTGTATGTTCGTTTGGCTGCTTTGATGGATCTCCTGAGATCGTAACTGGCTTGTTTCCGATCGTCAGAGTTCCGGTTAAAGGCAGATGTCCGCTGACAAGGCTGATCGAACATCGCTGTTAATCCATGGTTTTTGGTTGGGGTAGATACGAATTGTTTTGGTCGGAACTACATCATCTATACACTTCCTGATGAAACATGTTACGGAATCTGAATACGCCTCTATGTCGTCATCAGGCGCTGCCGGAACATGTCCCAGTCCGTGATCAAAACAGTCCTGAAGTGTTGCGTCCGATTGGTCCGACCAGCATTGTATTGTCCTGAGGCGGGTGCTTCACGTTTCAGTTTCTGCCTATAAGCAGGCAGGAGCAGAACGGAAGAGTGATCCAATTTGCCGAAAGGTGGGCGGGGAGGGACTTGTATGCGTCCGGAAGGGGGTAACAATGGTCGAGTGTCACGATCTCCAGCGTGTTGATGGTGGCGTGTTGAAAGTATTTTGGAGCTATTGTTCTGAAGTTGGCTTTATTAAAGTCCCCGTGATAATAAAAGCTGCATCTGGGTGCGTGGTTTCCTGCTCACTTATATTCCTGTACAGTTCCTTGAGTGCCTGGTCTGTGTTGGCTTGGGGGGATATAAACAGCCGTGATTATGATCGCTGTAAATTCCCTCGGTAGCCAGAATGGTCGACACAGAAGCGTATGAAATTCCAGATCAGGGGAGCAGAAGGATTTAATAGAGTGTATGTTCCTTTCATCACACCACAAGTTGTTAATATAGAAACAGACACCCCCGCCTCTGCTTTTCCCTGTGAGCTCTTCCATTCTGTCCGGCGGTGCGGAGAAGCCCGTGAGCTTGATGGCTGAGTCTGGAACCATAGCAGACATCCAGGTTTCTGTGAGGCAAATAACACAGCAGTCCCTTGTTTCGTTGGTATGAGATGTGCGCCCGCAATTCACAGAGTTTGTTATCCAGTGACTGAGCGTTGGCCAGTAAAATGGTTGGAAGAGGATGTCGGAAAGCACGGCGTCTCAGTCTGGCGAGCATACGCAGCTCTTTTCCTCTTTTCGGTCGGCGGCATTTCCTTGATTGCACAACCCAGACAAAGTGATCAGATGCCGTGTCTGTGAACAATCCACCGGCATTCAAGAACTCAAATCCGGTTTGCGTTGCGCGAGGAGGAACCAATGTTTAAAAGCGTGTCTCTATCGTAGACAGTTATACTAACAACATCTAACACGCAAAACAACAAAAAAACAAATAAAACATACGAAAAACTGCAAAGTTTTCCCGGAGCTCGCAACACGGCTGCCATCCTCGGCGCCATCTTGTTTCTAGAGCTCCGCATAGGCAGTACTATGCACAGGCTCTTTCTTGAGCCTCACTAACTGCCTCTGGCGTTGAGTGTAGCCAGGTCTCCTCTCACTTAGAGAGTCATTATGCTGAGACCTCCACTCTGAGAGTTCCCTACCTGGATCGAGTGTTAGGCTTCCTCTCATTTAAGAGAGTCATTCTACTGAAGCCTCTGCTCTCCAGAGCTCCGCTTAGGCAGCACCTTTAGTACGTAGTCTCTATTGTGAGCCTCGCTAGCTGTCTTTAGCGCTGAGTGTAGTCAGGTCTCATCTCGCTTTAGAGAGTCGTTATGCTGAGACCTCCACTCTTAAGAGCCCCCCAACTAGGGTTGAGTGTTGTTAGGCTTCCTCTCGTTAGAGAGTCGTCCTGCTGAGGCCTCCACTCTTCAGAGCTCCGTCTGGCAGTAATAGGAGAATGTAGACTCCTTTTGAGCATCACTAACTGCCTGTGGCGTTGAGTGTAGCCAGATCTCCTCTCAACTAGAGAGTTGTTATGCTGAGACCTCCACTCTTGAGTTCCCCTACCTGGATCGAGTGTTAGGCTTCCTCTCATTTAAGAGAGTCATTCTACTGAAGCCTCTGCTCTCCAAAGCTCCGCTTAGGCAGCACCTTTAGTACGTAGTCTCTATTGTGAGCCTCGCTAGCTGTCTTTAGCGCTGAGTGTAGTCAGGTCTCCTCTCGCTTTAGAGAGTCGTTATGCTGAGACCTCCACTCTTAAGAGCCCCCCAACTAGGGTTGAGGGTTGATAGGCTTCCTCTCGCTAGAGTTGTCCTGCTGAGGCCTCCACTCTTCAGAGCTCCGTCTGGCAGTAATAGGAGAATGTAGACTCCTTTGAGCATCACTAACTGCCTGTGGCGTTGAGTGTAGCCAGGTCTCCTCTCAATTAGAGAGTCGTTATGCTGAGACCTCCACTCTTGAGTTCCCCTACCTGGATCGAGTGTTAGGCTTCCTCTCGTTCAAGAGAGTCATTTTACTGAAGCCTCTGCTCTCCAGAGCTCCGCTTAGGCAGCACCATTAGTATGTAGTCTCTATTGTGAGCCTCGCTAGCTGTCTTTAGCGCTTCAAGGTTCAAGGTTCAAGGTTCAAGGTTCTTTATTATTCGTCACATACACAATCATACAAGTATAATCAGTAGTGAAATGCAAGTAGAATTGAAGAAAAATACAGCATTTACATGAGGAAAGGGAGGAGAAAAAAATTATCCCCAGACTATGCTTCTTGGGGAGTACAGTGTGAGAACAGGAAAAACACCTCAGCAACACAAAAGCACATACGACATAGCCACAGGGAAGTGAATCCGGCCCAGCAAGCAGCCATCTGATCCCGCAGCCACTGATCCGGGCTGGTCAGACCCGCTTGACCAGGCCAGCGGATAGAAGCGAACAGAGGCGAATGGTCGAGGGTGGGGGGCAATGTCTGTAATGTCTGTAGGGTGGGGAGGAACGCAGTGTCTCACTGCATTGCACTTCTGGGGTTTTCCTGCAAGAGCCTTGCCAAGGCCACTGTAGAGCCAGAAAAAGATAAGATTGTTTTGTCTTTGGGCGGTAAACATTCCAATTTTTGCAGGCTACTCTCTGTCCGTTTTGTCCATTTGGTCTCATTTTAATCAATTTTCCTTTGTAAAGCTGTGAACTTCTCCTTGGTAGAATCCATATTGCGATTATAGTTCAGTCTCAATGCTGACCGCTCTTCCCACAGCTTCAATCATACGGGCAGCCTTGTGGGGCTTTGGACAGCTGTTCCCGTTTTCTGAATTCTTCGATAACCCAGGGCAGAGCCTAATCCAATCAAGCAAAATACCTGTTATCATGGTGCGAAAAGGTAGATATCAATGTCCTCCACGGAAAGATCCGCAAGACACACGATTCGCCACCTCTCCCACGCGCCATCGTATAGCCGGCTGCGAACGTTCCATCAGGGCAGTCAGGTTCCCCGAAACCCAAGTTTTGATGGTGTCAATTGCATTAAGAGACCAGTTAATCCATAATATTTTAGTTTGGAGAGCAGTGCAGAGAGAGTCTCTCACGAGACAAGGGAGCAAAGCAGGGAAGATAAGGGTGAGGACGGGGAGAGAAAGCGACCGCCTCCGTTGAGAGCCAGAAGAGAAGAGAAGCGCTGAGTGTAGTCAGGTCTCCTCTCGCTTTAGAGAGTCGGTATGCTGAGACCTCCACTCTTAAGAGCCCCTCAACTAGGGTTGAGTGTTGTAAGGCTTCCTCTCGTCAGAGAGTCATTCTACTGAAGCCTCCACTCTATAGAGCTCCGCTTAGGCAGCACTATGCACAGGCTCTTTCTTGAGCCTCACTAACTGCCTCTGGCGCTGAGTATAGCCAGGTCTCCTCTCAATTAGAGAGTCGTCATGCTGAGACCTCCACTCTTAAGAGTTCCCCTACCTGGATCGAGTGTGCCAGGTGTTCTCTCGTTTCGAGAGTCATTCTGCCTAAGACTCCACTCTCCAGAGCTCCGCTTAAGCAGCACTATTAGTATGTAGTCTCTATTGTGAGCCTCGCTAGCTGTCTTTGGCGCTGAGTGTAGTCAGGTCTCCTCTCGCTTTAGAGAGTCGGTATGCTGAGACCTCCACTCTTAAGAGCCCCTCAACTAGGGTTGAGTGTTGTAAGGCTTCCTCTCGTCAGAGAGTCATTCTACTGAAGCCTCCACTCTATAGATATCCGCTTAGGCAGCACTATGCACAGGCTCTTTCTTGAGCCTCACTAACTGCCTCTGGCGCTGAGTATAGCCAGTTCTCCTCTCAATTTAGAGAGTCGTCATGCTGAGACCTCCACTCTTAAGAGTTCCCCTACCTGGATCGAGTGTGCCAGGTGTTCTCTCGTTTAGAGAGTCATTCTGCCTAAGACTTCACTCTCCAGAGCTCCGCTTAGGCAGTACTACGTGCATGCTCCGTCCTGAGCCTCACTAGCTGTTCATAGCGTCGAGTGTAGGAGTCTCCTCTCTATTTAGAGAGACGCTTTCTGAGACTTCCACTCCGGGAGCCATACTCTCGTGAGCTAGTCTATGATGGCGAGCTTTGAGCTGGCCTGAAGAAGGGTTTTCTTTGACCCTAGTTCTGCTGAGCAGGGATGGTGTTCCTCAAGTCTGTGACTTAGGAATCCAGCTTTTGGACACTTTTCCCTCAGCATGGTGGCGTTGGCATAGCGTTCCCAAAGTGACCCTCGAATGAGGATGCAGTGTAGAGTCTCAGGTTACGTATGTAACCATAGTTCCCTGAGAATGGGAACGAGATACTGCGTCTCTTGGCCATGCTTCGGGCATTCCTGTCGGTCCCCCTTGGAAAAAAGAGGATGATGTGTTCCACAGGTGCCCTTTTATGCTCGCAGACGCTCATTAGCTTGCGTCATAGGCTTCCACCTGCCAATGTCAAGTGCATTGGGTGTTTGTAATCATGCTTCAGGCAACCGGTCACGCTGGAGGCGTTCCCAAAGCGACCCTCGAAAGAGGACGCAGTGTCTCGTTCCCATTCTCAGGGAACTATGGTTACATACGTAACCTGAGACGTTTTTGCTATGATTGTGACAGAAATTGTATTTTTTATTTTGTTGAAATATATATATATATATATATATATATATATATATATATATGTATATATATTTTCCATTTAGTTCTGCCCTTGAATCATCAGAAGATACTTGCATGTTTCCAGGAAGACAAATTAAGTTAAATTTACCTTGATCTTCAAATTCAAAAAGTTTCACCCCCTGGCTCTTAATGCATTGTGTTTCCTTCTGGAGCATCAGCAAAAGTTTGAACCTTTTTAATAGTTGTGTTTCAGTCCCTCAATTGTCCTAAGTGTGAAAAGATGGATCTCAAAATCATACAGTCACTGCTGGAAAGGGTTAAAATATGCAAAATATGCTGGGAAACTGAAGAATCTGCAGAACATGGAGGATTTTTCTGAAGAACAGTGCTTGGTTTAGCGGTTTAGAACAAACAAGGGACTCATGAACAACCAACAACAATCTCATGAACAATCTTCTCAGTTTTTTTGCTCAAAATTATGATTTTTTTTATTACATTTACCTACATTCAAGTGTTGACAATAATTTTTGAAGCTAGAATAAAACATATTTGTATTTAATAATTTTCTTTTTAGAGTAAAGGCTCTGATCTTTATTTTGAAGTAATGCATGTTCAGATATTCATACAAAAATATACTTGGTGGACCATGAAACTTTAGTGAAAATGATTACAAATGCTGGTGTGGCTAGCAAATTTTTTCCAAAATGCTGGTAGGGAAAGAGTTAATAACAATGTAGCAAGATGAGGACCAAAGACACAAGAAACTGAATGAGAAGCACATGGGGAAAAAACAATGCAAAGGTCAAGTGCTACATAAGTGTGCCATGACCCTGCCATAATTTGTTTCAAAACAAACAACCAGCCTGAAGTGTCAGAACTTTGAAGCAGGTGTATTAACAGAGTTACCATAGGTCTAGTTTTCATTTCACAATGGACATGTTTCACAATACTTCAGTGTGACAGAGTGTCTTTATTTTCATTACTATAATATATTTATGATTTTGTCTTTATTTTACATAAATATCATTTAGTTTTATATTTACATCAATGCACTGAAATTCACATAATTTATGTGTGACTGTTTAAAACATATAGGTTAATGGCAAAATTTGAATTGCACCTGTTTTGGGTTCCACTGAGAAGTAGGGCTCCCCTTCCAAGATGGAATAGATGAGTTTAGCATTGTTCCCAAAATTGGGTCATCAGCATCTGTGGCTGTCACTTGGATAACTGTGGTTCCTGTAGAGAGAGAGAAGGGTTACATGAGCAAACACTGGTTTATATTCACGCATATTAATGTGTTACTCTCATGGATTCGCCATTGTATGTCTGTCTCTTATTTATGAAAAGTCCTTCAATAAATCTGCTGTTTATTCTTTCTATTGAGTTTCACTTGCTCTTTACGGTTTCTTTACTGTCTCTTCTTTGCTGCCTTTGTATATATTTTTGTTAGTGTTGGTAGATAACATGTTTCCAACCTCTGTTGGCTCATATTAAAAGCATATTATTTAAACAAAAATTAATTAATGCTAAAATTCACTAAAGTTTCAATAGCTGAAGGTGTCTTTTGTCTGCATCACTCTATTTATGTCGCAGACTGTAACAGTCATTGGCTAAAAAAAAGTCTCCTGTTTACCAAAAGGAGGTTTTTGTAACAGTGTTTTGAATTGATCTCACTAGTGTTCTATAGTCAGGAAAATAGTCTGAGTATTTGGCAGCTTTGTGTTTCATCTGAAGCCAAAGTTTAGATTCTGACAAAAGATAATATATTTTTGAATAAAATGTTTGACTTTGACCTGGAAGTTTGAGTTTGCATAAGTTGGTGTGTAGTTTTGCTATTGTGTTTATAGTTGTGAAAAAAAATGTGAATTGTTTCATGAATATTGTGTTAGCAATCGAGAAAATCTGTAATTGCATTAAATATGTTTAATGCGTTTATTTGAAAGATTTTATTTTTTGGACTATCAAGGAAGTTTTGAGCTCTGCAGCAAATTAAAAGTGCATGTTTTGATAATACCTCACCATAACCGTGATTTCTATCTAAAATATACTTAATAATAATAATACATATAATTGTGTGTTTTCAATTTTGTTGCAACAGGACCATCTTCCGTTTCAGCATTAAGAAATCTTGAGTGCAAAGCAAAACTTATTTTTTTGGAGCTGTATGTTTTGTATTGACATTTTGGAACAGAAATAACTCTATCCAGACTGCTGCAACAAAGTCTAGGATGTTATTAGGTGTTCCACAATTCTATTCATATGTCAAATACCAACCAAGCTTTCTGTGAATATTTGGTTGTGAGTCCTGAACATTGAAGGTAGTAACTTCAAATTATTTTGTTGTATCTCTTTTTTATTATTTGTCAAAAAATATAGAGAACACAGAGGTCGACGCACCTGTGGGACACATCTCTGGAATGTTGGATACATAGGGCTCATTAATGAATTCTGGAGCACTGTCATTGATGTCCTGGACATTAATGATAAACTCGAACTCAGGTTCAACAGGTTGTTTGGAGCTGCGGTTGATGGCCTGGGCTTGTAGTATGTAGAATGGCTTCATCTCACGGTCCAGACGTTTTAATAAGTAAATATCACCTGTGTACTCATCAATTTTGAAGATTTCACCAGCTCCTTCACCTGAGAGGATATACTTGATAGTAAAGTCCCCTGTGTCGTAATCTGATTTCAGCTGAAAGAAAATAAACAGGACTTAAAGGACATTTTGCTAGATAAACCTACTATATGTCTCTGTATATAATTTTATACCAACTCTATAAACCAGTGATTCCCAGTGGAGGGTATGTCAGTAGGTTTCAGTGAGTAAGTGAAAACATTTCATATTAGTACAAGGGTCAGAAATGAACAAGAGTGTATAACAAACATACCAGCAAAATGAATAAAAATGATGGCAAATATGCCCCGTAATGAATTTTAGTTTAGTTTATGTGTAGCTTAAAAGTGTTAATAAAACCAGCAGTTTAATTCCAGGCTGCAGCAAAGTCAAATTCAGAGGACTCATCTGGTTCCCGTGGTCTTGTACCGATGGCCGTCGAGGTGACTAGGTCTTCAGATGGGATCTCTCTCTGGGGCTAATCTAATTGCCCTGATATCTGCTGACATTCAGGGCCATAGAAGTCATCTCTATGTGTAGTGCAGAGAGGACCGGTCCTGGATTTAATTTTGTGTTTTGTGTGCATCAGTCGTCCTTGAAGGGCTGCCGCTTTTCTTTTGTGTTTGTTCATTTTATTATCAAAGTCTTTAAACGTTCGCCGGTTCCCGCCTCCTTCTTCCCATATCTACGAACTGTGTTACAGTGATCTTTTTAAGTGCCCAGTAATCGATCCATGGCCTCAAGCCTCTATCCTTTTTTTAGCAATAAAGAAGCTGGAAGCAGTAGGGAAGGTTGATGGCTGCATGTAAAGGCAAGTTTATTTGTATTCTTCCATTCATACACAGTGGTAATTCGTGCTTTACAACAACCAGTGAAGTGACCAGTTGCCTAATGAAGCTAAGCAGGGTTGAGCCTTGTCAGTACCTGGATGGGAGACCTCCTGAGAAAACTAGGTTGCTGTTGGAAGAGGTGCTAGTGAGGCCAGCAGGGGGTGCTCACCCTGCAGACTGTGAGGGTCCTAACGCCCCCGTGTAGTGACGGGAACACTATACTGTAAAAAAGTACCATCCTTCGGATGAGACGTTAAACTGAGGTCCTGACTCCCTGTGCTCATTACAAATCCCAGGATGTCCTTCCAATAAGAGTAGGGGTGTAACCCTGGCATCCTGGCCAAATTTGCCCATTGGCCTCTGACCATCATGGCCTTCTAATCATCCCCATACACTGATTGGCTTCATCACTCTGTCTCCTCTCCACTAATAAGCTGGTGTGTGGTGCACATTCTGGCGCACTATGGCTGCGGTTGCATCATCCAGGTGGATACTACACACTGGTGATGATTGAGGACATTCCCTCTTTTATGTAAAGTGCTTTGAGTGCCTAGAATAGCACTATATAACATTTAATTAATTAATATTATTATTATTTCACTAGAAAATACATATTATATTCTTATAAATAGATTAGACTTTGTGAAAAAAAAAAAATTTCTTCACCGTTATTTCTAAGCCTTAACTGGCGCAAAATAAAATGTATCACAGATCACATCAGGTCATGAGGCTTCATCTCACCATAACTAGATTTAAGTAATCACAGGCAAGAAGCACATTCATTGTTTATGCTGTCCTAGTCATAGACCAGACAAAAAGGTTGGGTGTGGCGCAGGTTTATATCAAGGGTGGCAGATTGGGTAATTGATGTTGGTCCAGGTGGTGTTGATTAGAATACTGGGCTGCATTTAGCCCCGAAAAAATGGTGCAAAACGTTTATTAAATGGAAAAGGTGTTGTGTTGAAAACCCTGTTATGATGATGAAAGTGTTGCAACTGTGGCAGCTAAGAAGGCCATTCTTTGTGTTCTTTTGAAGAATTTTGTAGCCTGAAGAAATTGGTATAAATATGTGTTTAATTCTGCAAAATACGTTCAATGCTACAGTCACTGCCCTTGTCATCCAGAATAAAGAGAACAAGAAACGAGCCCTGGGGAACCCCAGTGACCAATTGATGTGCTTTGGATACCTCCTCCCAGGCCACCTTGAAAGACCAACCAGTGAGATTCAAACCAGCGAAGTGTAATCCAAGTGATGTCCAGTGATGAGAGGGTGGACAGCAGGATCTGATGATTGACAGTGTCAAAAGCGGCAGACAGATCCAGCAGAATGAGGACTGATGATTTGGAATCGGCTTTTGCAATTCGCAGGGCTTCAGTGACTGAGAGTAGCGCAGTCTCAGTTGAATGGCCACTCCTGAAACCTGACTGTTTAGTGTCCAGTTTGTTGTTCTGTGAAAGAAACAATGAGACCTGATTGAAGACAACTCGTTCGAGTGTTTTGAAAATGAATGGAAGAAGAGAGAAAGGTCTGTAGTTTTCTATAAGAGGAGTGTTTAATGTAGATTTTTTGAGCAGTGGGGTAACCCGAGCCTGCTTGAATGCAGTGGGGAAGATGCCTGTGAGGAGAGCCTGTGCCTGTGTTGATAATGTGTGTGAGTGCTGGTAAGAGTGTGGGAGAGATTGCTTGGAGAAGTGCGAGGGGATTTGGTCTAGAGGATATGTTGTAGGATGACTGGAGAGGAGAAGTTTGGATACTTCTGCCTCAGTGAGGGGACAGAAGGAGAAGATGGGAGTTTGAGCAGTGGATCTAGTTGGCTGGAGGTCCTGTGTGAGTGAAGGTGAAAACTGACTACTGATTGTTTTAGTTTTGTCTGTAAAAAAAAATTGCAAAGTCATCAGCTGTTATAGAAGTGGTGGGAGGTGGTGAAGGGGGACAGAGGAGATTATTTAATGTTCTGAAGAGATTACGCATATCTGGAGCACTGTTGATCTTGTTATGGAAATGTGACGATTTGGCAGTGTGGACTTCTGCGGAGAAAGATGAAAGCAATGATTGATACATACTCAGGTCTGACGGATTGAATTGATTTTTGCCATTTTCTCTCTGCCGCTCAGAGTCTGGTCCGATGTTCATGAAGAACATCAGATAACCATGGGTTAGAATGGGCAGTTCGTGCTGGCCTGGAGGAGAGAGGACAAATGTTGTCTAGACAAGAGGTTAAGGTAGAGCATAAAGTGTCAGTAGCTGCATTCACATCCAGAGATGAGAAATGGGTAGGTGAGGGAAGAGAGGAGGATATTACAGAGGAAAGATGGGAGAGAGAAAGGGAGCTTAGGTTTCGTCTAAAAGTAACCGGTTAGGGGGTTGGTAGCACCCGGGTAGCAAAGTGTAATGCAAATTTAATGAAGAAATGGTCAGAGATATGTAGTGGTTGAACCAGAATTTTATCTGCAGTACAATCGCGTGTGTAAATTAAATCAAGTTGGTTGCCTGATTTGTGAGTGCTTGTAGTGGTAAGGCGTTTGGGATCAAATTAAGCTAGGAGTGAATGAAAGTCTGTAGCATAAGGCTTTTCTAGATTAATGTTGAAATCGCCAAAAACTAAGATTGGAGTGCCATCCTCCATCAAAGAGGACAGCTACCCGTCCAGCTCCTCTAGGAAGGGGGCTATAATTTGGCCAGGGGGACAGTAAATTACCACAATCTGGAGTTTTATAGGAGCTATTACAGTAATCGCATGAGATTTAAATGAGTTGTAATTGCATAGGGGAGAGTGGGTTGAGTTTTTCCAATTATTTGAAATGAGCAGACCAGTGCCCCCACCCCGGGCCAACTTGACGTGGGGTGTGAGAGAAAGAGAAATTGTTAGAGAGAGCAGCTGGGGTTGCTGAGTCTTCTGGACGAATCCAGGTCTCAGTCAAGCCCAAGATGCTGAGTGTGAATTGTAAAGAAAAAGCAGAAATTAAGTCTGTTTTGTTGACAGCTGACTGACAATTCCAGAGAGCCATGGAGAAAGAAAGAGGTGTAGTAGAAGATGTAGAGATAGGGCGTAGGTTAGCAGGATTACGTTGCCGTCTGTGTGTGATGTTAGAGCATGGTCGAGAGACAACTGGAATGGTTTTGAAGCACATGATAGAGGTGGCATAATAGAGGATAGCAATGGAGGCACAAATGATTATAATTACCAGTTAGTGCAATCGAAAATATAAACCTCAACGAAAATGCAGACTAATAATAGGTAGGAAACTAAGTATACCTTCCTAGCAGCAAGTAAATAATTTAAACAACAGATCTATCAACAAGTATTACGAAAACTTACAAGCTGCCGTCCATTTCTTCTGGTGACTAAACTGTATTCCCTACCACTAGGGAATACAAGAAGTAGAAGTACTACCACAGACATGTGGTACTTTGATTCTAGACCAAAAGTGTTTGTGGAAATAGCAGAGCAAGTGAGCTATTGTGTCATTGATGCAGAAGCAGTTCAGTTCATAGCGCGTGAGTACATTTTGAGATTTGTGAGAGAAAATCGCCAAATTACTAATAAAAAGTTGTACTGTGAGGATGTGTAGCAAATGTTATTTGCCGATTCTGACTCTGAAGGGGAATATTTGTCTTTTGGAAATGACGATCGGCCGTCTAATGATCGCGTTTCTCCCGGTACATCTCTGCTGCGCAATGGTGCCGCCGGGCATGGCGAGGGTGTTCACAAAGCACAAACAAGTGATCATTTCGGCCTTTTACCCAACGGGGATGGGGGTAGCAGGGGTGGACGTGGTCTTAGTGTCCATAGGAGAGGCTCTGCGTTGCCGATGATCGCACCAGATTGCGTGCTCAAATGGCCTCCGGCAGACAGTACAGGTGCAGTCAGTGTGGATAGGTCTGTACGCTGTGCCATGCAATGAAAGGTACCATACGCTCAAGAACTGTAAACTGTTACCTAGATACCTGATTGGGCAAATAGCTGGTCAAATGATAAAAAATAGGCACATGTATTTTACTATGGCACAGTAATATAGTAATAATTTAGTACTTTCTCCTTTTTTACTTTTATTTCCTCTTTTCCTGATAATTTGTAATGAGGATAAAAAGTCTAATAAGATAAAGAGATAGATAAATAAAGATAGATAAAAACATGCTAATAAGTTCAAACAACCATTCAATATCTATTATTTCCTGAATATTACTGATGAACTGATCAAAAAGTAGGCTACTGTTCACATGCGTTTTACTACTATATAGTATAGTAATAATTTTGTACTTTCTCCTATTTTATTGTTGGTTTTCTCTTTTCTGATCATTTGTAATGAGGATAAAAAGACGAAAAAAAACATGCAAATAAGTTCAAACATCAATTAAATATCTAATATTTCCTGAATATTATGAAATTCAAGAGGGCCGCCCCTTGATGACGCCATAATATGCAAATTAGATGAGTATATTTACACCCAACATAAACTTTCGGTCATGCCCAACATTTTTCTAATTTACAGTAGATCGCTATCTTTAACCCCTTTCAAGCCACAAGCTTTTGAAATCTTGATGTCAAAATCCAGCATTTAAAAAAAAAAAAAACATGGCGCCTAAAGGGTTAAAAAAGTTCCAGGTCTATATTTATATAAGTAGATGCTCTACTTATTTCATCTTGTTACTTTTGTAAATAAACCTGTGCAAACAATATACTTGCTCTTGTGAATTTGTTATGTTAATTACATTTATTTACAAATTCATCATCATCATGTTGATATGCTATGTTACTATAAATCTCTTACTACAAACATGTCTTCTAATATCTTCGATTGCTGCTTATACCGAGCTGCAGCGGACACATTTGTAAACGACTTCACTTAGACCCATTGTGCAAGCTGTCTCTTTAATACCGCATGGTTTATATGCATGTTTCTTCTGATGTGGCTGACATTTTTGGCACACCCACCAAGCAAGAGAAACCATATCTCAAACCCCGTTGCACACCGTTTCCAGGATACATGTTGTTCAACCCGGAAACCATAGCAAAATGTTGGATGCCGGTCTGAGCTTGAGAAGGTGAATGGTGAGATGAAGTGAGGGTGGAGCCTAGCAATTCTGTGACTGCGCAGAAGCACCACAGTGTTAATCTTAGTTTGGTTTACCAAAACTACAGAAAATCAGGTAAAATATTGCATGCATACTTTACTGAAATAATTGCAAACAGCTTTTTCCAAATGTACAAAATAAAACAGATTATTTTATTATTGCAAGTTAATATCATAAAATGCTAAAATTATAATTATATTTATTTTTAAATAAAATTGCTATTACTGTAAGTCTGACAAATAATGTATTAAGAAGATTATTAAAGATCTAATTCAAGTTATACCTGACCAATCTTCCTTGGTGTTGGATCTTCTTCTTCAACAAATATCTGGCTCCAAATCCAGCCTCGTCTCACTCTTAGATTGGACCCAGGAGAGATTTTACTTGAGCGGAACTCATGCTGTTTTTTTGAGATTATAATGTCACCCCCTAGCCAGCCAGGCATGATGGAGATCATGAGAAGTGCATGAAGAGCAGAACAGTTGTCCATTGTTGAGAATTTCTTTGAAACAGTGTTTTATTGAATGTTAGGGCTGGATGTCATAGTGATGATACCAAGGAAGGAGATGGACTCAAACAAGACATGTGGCAAAATTCCATTAGAAGGAAATGATGACTCTTCTGTTACTGAGAAAAAGGAAAGAGATTGTTAGAGTGATTCATAGGGTTGTGGTGAACATGAAAATTATTTTTCAATTGACTAAACTGTTGGAGTCAATATAGGGCACAGATAACCCAATTCGAGTGAGAATTCTGGCTAATCATAGGACCAGGTTTAATAGCACAGCTGACTATGTGATGGAGCTGCCAGGCAGAGTTTGTGCATATACTTTGTTAACAGTCCAGTTTGTCTTTTCAGTGAATAGCATAATAGGGTGCTGTTTGGTTTGCATTTATTTGTTGCATCCTCTTGTGGACTAGTGATTTAAAAATCTGAACTAAGTTTTTACTCTAACTGACATAATGTCTTAGAATATATTGTATGCAGATTAAAGTAACAGTCTCAATAGCTTCTCACTCAATCTGTTTGCTGCTATATTTACCAAATATGTCACTTAAATTCTGCCAATCAAATGCCAAAGGCAGGCCTCCAAGGTTAGCAAAAAGCACACCACAGCATTATACTAGCAAGGAGATGAGGTGTTTTCTTTAAAATTATATCAGTAGAGGAGAAGCTTCAGTACACTGACTAAAGTATGCTATTTTTTGTTTGTTTGTTTTCACTTATCCCTTATCACTTAGTGATGTGAAGTGACAGCCTGTCAACTAATCTTTAATGCGCTTGCCATGAAATAATTATAATAATATATTCAAGTCAAGTCACCTTTATTTTTATATTCATGCCAAGCTAACCAATAAATAAATAAATAAATAAATCGAATTAATTATGACTGTATGATTTTCTGTGTCTGTTTATCAGATTAGAGTCACATTTAAAATCCAGATGTTTATTATCATGTAATGGTAATGTTTTTGAAAAGCGTCAAGCATATAGACGTATTCAACATAACATCTGAATTCTAAATCTAAAGTCATTGTACATTGTCAAATTTAGTAGATTAAAAGAGCTCACCTGTGTTTCTGAACAACATCAGCAACTCTCTCAATATCACATCTGTGTTTCCTCAATAGTTTCTTAACACAATTTTGATCTGCTAACTGGTCACCTACTGCAGTGCTAATGTTCACTGCTTTCAAAATGGTTTGTCCCTCCAATGACCACCTCCCATTTCTCCCCCATTTGTCTTTTTTCATCATACATTCTGGAAGAGAGCAAACAGTGCTTGTATTGTCAGAGCACAGTGACACACACACATCATTCTTCTTCATGCAAACAGCCTAGACCAGTGGCTGCACATCTCAAACCTCCGTTTCCAACAATACAGCATTTATTAGCTTTATCCCGCTGCAGGCCTACAGTACATTTAACTAAGAGCAAACTGTTCCAGAGACTGAAAGGAAGAAAGTTTCTGACATTTAAATGCTCAATGAGCCCCCTTTTCCTCATCAACCTATTATGACTCCACATTCATAAACATGAACATATCCAAAACATGAAATATTTATTTTTTAATACAAGAGTTAAACAACTGGTATCACGTGCACTTGATGTACACAAATAAGATATTGTCATTTACTGGGGAGGGGGTTAAATAATTAATATATAATAATGATTTACCACTTATAAGTTTTATATGCCAATTCAATTCAATATTATTTGTATAGCGCTTTTTCCGAAATAATCGTTGCAAAGCAGCTTTACAGGAAATTAAGTCTCTACAATATTTATATTACAGAAACTTAATATATTTAACTTATGGGAAAATGTGGTTAATTCTGTATAATGTCTGAGGGTTGGCTTTCTCTGAGGTCCTCTGAGGGGTTGGAATCATCTCTTCTCAGGTGTTCGGTCATTTCAGATCATTTAAGGGTTGGATCCAGAGTGAAACCTGTGTAATTCCTAGTTCCGTGTCAGAAACAGAGAATTTTTTTTTAGACATAATTAGTGTAGCTGTTGTTCCATCCAAGCAAAAATGATTTGTTCAACACAAGCTAAAGCATAATAATGTGCGTTTGATCAGATATAACTGCAGTACAAGATTATGAGATAAATTATATGAATGCTAGATTTAAATAGAGAGAGTGTGTCTGAAACCCGAACGTTATCAGGAAGGTTATTCCAGAGTTTGGGAGCCAAATATGAAAAAAAAAAATATTCAATGAACAGATTCACAAATAACCTGTCTGATTTATCTCAACTGCTCTGTCTACCAATAAATACAAATTAACTAGTCAAAATTACTAGCAACATGGGAACTATCTTCTCTAGTACATTAGAAACTGTTGCCCCCATCAAATTAAAAAAGGTTAGAGAAAAACCTGCTGCAGCATAGTACAACAGTTATACCCATTTTCTCAAGAAAGTAATTCGTAATCATGAGTGCAAATGGAGAAAACTAACTAGGAAGTCTTTAGAATTGCGTGGAAAAACAGTATGTCCAGCTATAGTCAGGTTCAAAGCTGCCAGGACCGAGCATATCCGTAAACGTATAGATAATAACCAAAACAATCCACGGTTTTTATTTAGCACAGTAGCTAGATTAACAAATAAACAGATGTCACCAGATCTAAATATTCCCTCACCATTTAAAAGTAATGAATTTTTGAATTTCTTCACTGATAAAATAGATATCATCCGAAATACAATAACAAATGTAGATTCTACAGCGTCTAGTAAATCAGCTTTATTAATCGCCCCCCAAGAAAAACTGCTGTGCTTTACAACTATAGGACAGGATGAGCTACATAAACGTATCACTGCATCTAAACCAACAACATGTTTATTAGTTCTGGAACCACTAAATTATTGATAAAGTTGTTACCTGTAGCAGAAGAACCGCTTTTCAATATTATTAACTCATCGTTATCTTTAGGTCACATCGCAAAACCATTCAAGCTGGCGGTTATTAAGCCTCTTATAAAGAAACCAAAACTAGATCCTTGTGAACTGGCAAATTACAGACCCATTTCAAAGTCTTCCGTTTGTGTCTAAAATTTTAGAAAAGTTGTGTCTGCTCACATTTTCTCTTGCAAAAATGACATCTATGAAGAATTTTAGTCAGGTTTTAGGCCCCACCATAGCACAGAAACTGCACTTAAAATTACAAATGACTTGCTTCTTGCGTCAGACCAAGGCTGCATCTCATTGCTAGTTTTACTTGATCTACGTTCGACACAATAGATCATGAAATACTCATAGATTGATTACAAAACTATATAGGTATTCAAGGGCAGGCTTTAAGATGGTTTAGATCCTACCTGTCCGATCACTACCACTTTGTTTATTTAAACGGGGAGTTATCTCAATTATCACCAGTAAAGTATGGAGTACCACAAGGATCTGTCCTTGGTCCTCTGCTATTTTCAATATACATGTTGCCCCTTGGTAATATTATTAGAAAATATGGGATTAATTTCCATTGTTATGCTGATGATACTCAACTGTATATCTCAACAAGACCAGATGAAACTTCTAAATGATCTAATGTAACGGAGTATGTTACAAATGTAAAAGATTGGATGACCAATAATTTTCTCCTTTTAAACTCCAAAAAGACAGAGATATTACTTATAGGACCAAACAGTACACAGAATCTCTTGGATCACAATTTGCAACTAGAGGGATGTCCTGTTCCTTCCTCTACAGTCAAAAATCTGGGTGTTTTATTAGACAGCAAATTATCTTTTGAAAACCACATTTCCCATGTTACAAAAACAGCATTCTTCCATCTTAGAAACATCGCCAAGCTACGGAACATGTTAAGTTTTTCTGATGCAGAAAAGCTAGTTCATGGATTCGTGACCTCTAGACTGGACTATTGTAATGCACTGCTAGGTGGTTGTCCTGCATCTTCAATAAACAAGCTACAGATAGTACAAGATTCTGCGGCTAGAGTCCTTACCAGGTCAAGAAAATATGATGAATGAACACATGCGGACACACTTTTGGCAGTGACCTAGTCTCCTTGTGTAACTGAACCTGTAGGTTTTGTATTCATGTTGATTAACACAACTTAGACAAAAATGTATAGCAGAATTTTAGATTTGGCTCATTTTTAAAAGGTTACATCATTAATTAGACTACTTTCCTGTTTTATACTGTAAGGCTGCTTTGAAAGGGAGCAAGTCTCCCATCGATTTTTGAGCCAAATGGATTTTGAATTCTGTCTAAATACTTGATTATTAAGGTATCCCTAAAATTGACAACATTTGGTGAACTTTGCAGTTTTTTTGCTAAACTCATTTATGTGCAGGGTGAGTTTTTGGTGTGCAGGTGGTTGGGGGAATCACAAGTTTTATTAATAAATTATATATATATATTACATATCCATATAGCCTTTTGTGATAGTTGGGCAGTTTACATTATATGTCTCTAAGTGAAGTATTAACTTTATTCAAGCCACATACAACAAACTTATTTCTGGAAATACGCAAAACACACTCTTTCAACCAGAAGTCAGTAAGTATATATATATTTGTCCAGAATTGTTGTTAAAACATGCACCAGGATGTCAGCGCATTGAGCGCTCTTTGTTTGCATGTGTCATTGTTTACGAATAGATTAAATGAAATGGAACAAAATGTATCTTGACAAACTACATATAATTCTGAAGTTCTAAGCTTCATGCATCGATGACAGATCGCTTTTTTTTCAACGGAAAGCTTATAAGTAATTTATTTGCAAGATTTGTGTAAGCAATACACATCAAAACATGTATAGTAAAAATGCAGTACCAGGGGCCCGTTTCAGAAAGAAGGTTAAGTGAAAACTCTGAGTATGTTAACCCTGAAATGAGGGAAACTCTGGGTTTTCCGTTTCAAAATGGGAGGTTTGTCAAACCTGAGAAAGCAAGGTAAGTCAAGCCCGTTTCTGAAAGAGAGATAACTTATACTCAGAGTCAATTACCGTGGTAACTTACTCTGTGAACCTAACCTGGTCGGGAGCAGGTTTTCTTCGGTAAACCCGGAGTTCCTTTCAGTCTCCTCTCCCTTTTTATAGTTTTAGCGAGGTTTAAATGCCTAATTCAAACTGCAAAATTTATTTTCTTACTGAGTATTTTTTGTCTTATTTCAAGTACAAATATCTAAAAATGTAAAATTATATATGAAAAAATTGTCAATATTTAGTCTTGTTTCCTGGGGGATTTTATTTTTTAAGTGCATTTTACATAAAACAAGTAAAATTGTCCGCCATTAGGTAAGAAAAATAATCTTAATGCAAATGGAAACAAGAATATGTTTAATGTCTTACCCCATTGGAAGATAATTAGCAAAATAGGAAAAATGCACTTTAAAACATCGGAGATGCAGAGCACATTATAAGTCCTGTGTGCAGATTTTAAGGAAAGTGTGCATCGCTCTCATACTCATTCTGATCATTTGTCCTGGGCACAAATCCGTCAAAGAGGAGTTTCACAGGACTGTAGGTCAGTGGTGAAAAAATCGGTTTAAATGAGGCTAATCTGATAAATGATGTTCACTTGATAACATCTTTCTGTGACATCTGGAAGTAACGCTGAATTAGCCACCTCGTAAAATATGTACGGATTGCCGTGAGATCGGGCTGGAAGTAATTTGGTTGGATGCATTGATGACAAGAATATCTCCACCATCATCGCACCTTCTGAAAATGAAACTAATTATTGTATGGAATGGAAGGATGCCAGATGGAGGGGTAGTACAAGCCGTAACCACCTCCACTGCTGTTAAATAAACAAATTATTCACTTTTTTATCATCTTTATTTCCTAATACAAAAGCTAAATTTATTCTTTTACTTTTGGATTTGAGAATTCTTCCAATACTTGACCACCTCCTCTTCATCTGTCAGTGGTGCTGGTTCTCCTCTGCCTTCTTGCTGTCGTCAGTAGTTAATTGTATTACTCTAATTAAGAAATGCAACAGGTTGGATTGGATATTTAACTATGTAAAAAGAGTGTTTGACTATGTGGAAAAAGCTGCAGCGCATTGAAATAAACATTGAATGATATTTAATGTCAAATGTTTTTAAAGTCATTAAGCCCACACATATGAACCTTTCATGCTTAAAGCTTTACCTTGATTTAATTGTGTTTTTATACTTCATTTTTAGCTGCTGCACGTTCTTTTTTTAATTTTTATGTATTTTAACTTTTTTTGTGGCCGTGGGATACCATTAAAATGAATATGTTCAATAATTTACAATTTTCACCTCTGATATTATAACAGTTATTAAGTTATTGACAGTTATTAAGAGTCAAAGTTACGCATTGACGGAAGTACGCACACTGACGTCTTTTTGGCGGGAGCTGTTGCCATGGTGAATCGTAACTTCGGTGCTCTGCTGATCATGACTTTTCATAGTCATGGTGCACGCGCTTAACTCAGAGTCAACCTACTTAGAGTTGAGTAAACTAACACAATTCAGCTGTTCTGTAACCAAAAACTCAGAGTTTCCCATCTCAGAGTAACTCAACTCTGAGTTCAAGTTTAAACTCAGAGCTGGTTGAACCTCCTTATTGAAACGGGCCCCAGGTCACGAGGCTTCATCTCACCATAACTAGATTTAAGTAATCACAGGCAAGAAGCACATTCATTGTGTATGCTGTCCTAGTCATAGACCAGACAAAAAGGTTGGGTGTGGTGCAGGTTTATATCAAGGGTGGCAGATTGGGTAATTGATGTTGGTCCAGGTGGTGTTGATTAGAATACTGGGCTGCATTTAGCCCCGATAAAATGGTGCAAAACGTTTATTAAATGGAAAAGATGTTGTGCTGAAAACCCTGTTCTGATGATGACATTGTTGCAACTGTGGCAGCTAAGAAGGCCATTCTTTGTGTTCTTTTTGAAGAATTTTCATAGCCTGATGAAATTGGTATAAATACGTGTTTAATTCTGCAAAATACGTTCAATGCTACAGTCACAGCCCTTGCCATCCAGAATAAAAGAGAACATCCCAATCGACTGAAAGGATTTGTGGAAACTGTGGTTTCCTAATTATTGAGATCCAAAATTTGCCTCACATTTCAGGATGAAATGACAAATTTTATTTATTTACTTATTATTATTACCTTATTATTATGGGCAGTCGTGGCCTAATGGATAGAGCGTCGGACTTGAAACCCAAAAGTAACCCAAGGTTGTTGGTTCGAATCCTGGCTCTGGCACGAAGTGTCCACGACTGAGGTGAGACCCTTCAGCAAGGCACCGAACCCCCAACTGCTCCCCGGGCGCTGCAGTGTTGGCTGCCCACTGCTCCACTTTGATGGGTTAAATGCAGAGAACACATTTCACTCCTCATTATACTCTGTGTATTTGTGATTTGTTGTATTTTTATGGTGAGTATTAGGCTTATCAATATTGCTGATCACTGTTGTTGTGCAATGTTATTGTAATATTTACCATTATTTAGCCTAATCAGATGAGTATAGGACATTTTATTAGTGTCACTACACAATACAATAGCAAAATATATAAATGTGTATTACATTTACATTTAGTCATTTTGCAGATGCTTTTATCCAAAGCGACTTACAATTGGGGAATACATAAAGCGATTAATCTTGAAGAGGCAAACAGACAGAGGAAGTGACCCTAACACCAAGTCTTAGGCATTGTTCAAATAAATACAAGCTAGCAAGGGAAGGAGAGAAAGGTAAAGATAAAGATGAAAATATAGAAAAAGGGAAAGTATTTTTTTTATGATGAAGTCAAGTAGTTGAAAGAGATGAGTTTTCAGTTGTTGCTTGAAGATTGACAGGGATCCAGCATTCCGAATGGGGGTGGGAAGATCATTCAACCAGCCAGGAATGGTGAACAAGAATGTTCTGGAGAGTGATTTTGAGCCTCTCTGTGATGGTACCACGAGGCGTCTCTCACTAGCAGATCTCAGATTTCTGGAGGGGATGTAGATTCGTAATAGTGATTGGAAGTAGGTGGGTGCTGAGCCTGTGGTTGTTCTATATGCAAGCATCAATGTCTTGAACTTGATGCGAGCTGCAACTGGTAGCCAGTGCAAGGAGACAAAGAGAGGACTAACATGTGCTCTTTTGGGCTCATTGAAGACCAGTTGTGCCGCTGCATTCTGAATCATTTGTAGAGGTTTGATTGTGTTTGATGGAAGTCCAGTCAGAAGAGCATTGCAGTAGTCCAGCCTACAAATGACAAGGGCCTGGACAAGAAGTTGTGCAGCATGCTCTGTCAGAGAGGGCCTGATCTTTCTGATGTTGTGAAGTGCAAACCTGCAAGATCGAGCAGTCTTTGCAATGTGCTCTTTGAAGGTCAGCTGATCATCAAGATTTCTGACTAAAGCTGATGGGGTAATTGTTGATGAACCTAACTGAATCATGAAGTCATGCTGTAGAGTTGGAGTAGCAGGGAAGACAAGAAGCTCAGTCTTTGCCAGGTTGAGCTGTAGGTGATGTTCTTTCATCCATAACGAGATGTCTGCCAAGCAGCCTGAGATCCGTGCAGCTACCGTTGGATCATCTGGTCGAAATGAGAGATAGAGCTGTGTGTCATCAGCATAGAAATGGTAGGAGAAGCCATGTGCCTGTATGATGGGACCCAGTGATGTAGTGTATGTGGAGAAGAGGAGGGGTCCAAGAAACGAGCCCTGGGGAACCCCAGTGACCAATTGATGTGCTTTGGATACCTCCCCTCCCCAGGCCACCTTGAAAGACCAACCAGTGAGATAGGATTCAAACCAGCGAAGTGGAATCCCAGTGATGTCCAGTGATGAGAGGGTGGACAGCAGGATCTGTCAGGAGCTGATAAAATTTAGAAACTGTAACTTAAATGCAATGTAAGTCGCTTTGGATAAAAGCGTCTGCTAAATGCATAAATGTAAATGTAAATGTCTCAGTTGAATGGCCACTCCTGAAACCTGACTGTTTAGTGTCCAGTTTGTTGTTCTGTGAAAGAAACAATGAGACCTGATTGAAGACAAGTGATTGGAGTGTTTTGGAAATGAATGGAAGAAAAGAGACAGGTCTGTAGTTTTCTATAAGAGAAGTGTTTAATGTAGGTTTTTTGAGCAGTGGGGTAACCCGAGCCTAATTGAATGCTGTGGGGAAGATGCCTGTGAGGAGAGATGTGTTGATAATGTGTGTGAGTGCTGGTAAGAGTGTGGGAGAGATTGCTTGGAGAAGGTGCAAGGGGTTGGGTCTAGAGGATATATTGTAGGATGACTGGAGAGGAGAAGTTTGGATACTTCTGCCTCAGTGAGGGGACAGAAGGAGAAGATGGGAGTTTGAGCAGTGGATCTAGTTGGCTGGAGGTCCTGTGTGAGTGAAGGTGAAAACTGACTACTGATTGTTTTAGTTTTGTCTGTAAAAAAATGCAAAGTCATCAGCTGTTATAGAAGTGGTGGGAGGTGGTGAAGGGGACAGAGGAGATAATTTAATGTTCTGAAGAGATTACATATCTGGAGCACTGTTGATCTTATTATGGAAATGTGACGATTTGGCAGTGTGGACTTCTGCGGAGAAAGATGAAAGCAATGATTGATACATACTCAGGTCTGCTGACGGATTGTTTGATTTTGCCATTTTCTCTGTCTGCTGGTCCGATGTTCACGAAGAACATCAGATAACCATTGGTTAGAATGGGCAGTTCGTGCTGGCCTGAGAGAGGATAAATGTTGTCTAGACAAGAGGTTAAGGTAGAGCATAAAGTGTCAGTAGCTGCATTCACATCCAGAGATGAGAAATGGGTAGGTGAGGGAAGAGAGGAGAATATTACAGAGGAAAGATGGGAGGGAGAACGGGAGGGTAGGTTTCGTCTAAAAGTAACCGGTTAGGGGGTTGGTAGCACCCGGGTAGCAAAGTGTAATGCAAATTTAATGAAGAAATGCTCAGAGATATGTAGTGGCTGAACCAGAATGTTATCTGCAGTACAATTGCGTGTGTAAATTAAATCAAGTTGGTTACCTGATTTGTGAGTGCTTGTAGTGGTAAGGCATTTGGGATCAAATTAAGCTAGGAGTGAATGAAAGTCTGATGCATAAGGCTTTTCTAGATGAATGTTGAAATCGCCAAAAACTAAGATTGGAGTGCCATCCTCCATCAAAGAGGACAGCAACCCGTCCAGCTCCTCTAGGAAGGGGGCTATAATTTGGCCAGGGGGACAGTAAATTACCACAATCTGGAGTTTTATAGGAGCTATTACAGTAATCGCATGAGATTTAAATGAGTTGTAATTGCATAGGGGAGATTGGGTTGAGTTGTTCCAATTATTTGAAATGAGCAGACCAGTGCCCCCACCCCGGGCCAACTTGACGTGGGGTGTGAGAGAAAGAGAAATTGTTCGAGAGAGCAGCTGGGGTTGCTGAGTCTTCTGGACGAATCCAGGTCTCAGTCAAGCCCAAGATGCTGAGTGTGAATTGTAAAGAAAAAGCGGAAATGAAGTCTGTTTTATTGACAGCTGACTGACAATTCCAGAGAGCCAAGTAGAAAGAAAGAGGTGTAGTAGAAGAAGTAGAGATAGGGCGTAGGTTAGCAGGATTACGTTGCCGTCTGTGTGTGATGTTAGAGCATGGTCGAGAGACAACTGGAATGGTTTTGAAGCACATGATAGAGGTGGAATAATAGAGGATAGCAATGGAGGCACAAATTATTATAATTACCAGTAAGTGCAATCGAAAATATAAACCTCAACGAAAATGCAGACCAATAATAGGTAGGAAACTAAGTATTCCTTCCTGGCAGCAACTAAATAATTTAAACAACAGATCTATCAACAAGTATTACGAAAACTTACAAGCTGCTGTCCATTTCTTCTGGTGACTAAACTGTATTCCCTACCACTAGGGAATACAAGAAGTAGAAGTACTACCACCACAGAAATGTAGTACTTCGATTCTAGACCAAAAGTGTTTGAGGAAATAGAAGAGCAAGTGAGCTATTGTGTCATTGATGCGGAAGCAGTTCAGTTCATAGCGTGTGAGTAAATTGTGAGATTTGTGAGAGAAAATCGCCAAATGACTAATAAAAAGGTTGTACTGTGAGGATGTGTTGCAAATGTTATTCGACGATTCTGACTCTGAAGGGGAATATTTGTCTTTTGAAATGACGATCGGCCGTCTAATGATCACTTTCTCCGTTACATCTCTGCTGCGCAATGGTGCCGCCGGGCATGGTGAGGTGTTCACAAAGCACAAACAAGTGATCATTTCGGCCCTTTACTCAACAGGGATGGGGGTATCAGGGGTGGATGTGGTCTTAGTGTCCATAGGAGAGGCTCTGCGTTGCTGATGATCGCACCAGATTGCACCTTTCTTTTTGATCGTGCGCGCTCATAGGGCCTCCGGCAAACAGTACAGGTGCAGTCAGTGTGGATAGGTCTGTACGCTGTGCCATGCAATGAAAGGTACCATACGCTCAAGAACTATAAACTGTTACCTAGATACCTGATTGGGTAAATAGCTGGTCAAATTATACAAAAATAGGCACATGTATTTTACTATGGCACAGTAATATAGTAATAATTTAGTACTTGTAAGTTTAAAACTTACAAGCTGCTGTCCATTTCTTCTGGTGACTAAACTGTATTCCCTACCACTAGGGAATACAAGAAGTAGAAGTACTACCACCACAGAAATGTAGTACTTCGATTCTAGACCAAAAGTGTTTGAGGAAATAGAAGAGCAAGTGAGCTATTGTGTCATTGATGCGGAAGCAGTTCAGTTCATAGCGTGTGAGTAAATTGTGAGATTTGTGAGAGAAAATCGCCAAATGACTAATAAAAAGGTTGTACTGTGAGGATGTGTTGCAAATGTTATTCGCCGATTCTGACTCTGAAGGGGAATATTTGTCTTTTGGAAATGACGATCAGCCGTCTAATGATCACTTTCTCCCGTTACATCTCTGCTGCGCAATGGTGCCGCCGGGCATGGTGAGGGTGTTCACAAAGCACAAACAAGTGATCATTTCGGCCCTTTACTCAACAGGGATGGGGGTATCAGGGGTGGATGTGGTCTTAGTGTCCATAGGAGAGGCTCTGCGTTGCTGATGATCGCACCAGATTGCACCTTTCTTTTTGATCGCACGCGCTCATAGGGCCTCCGGCAAACAGTACAGGTGCAGTCAGTGTGGATAGGTCTGTACGCTGTGCCATGCAATGAAAGGTACCATACGCTCAAGAACTATAAACTGTTACCTAGATACCTGATTGGGTAAATAGCTGGTCAAATTATACAAAAATAGGCACATGTATTTTACTATGGCACAGTAATATAGTAATAATTTAGTACTATCTCCTTTTTTACTTTTATTTCCTCTTTTCCTGATAATTTGTAATGAGGATAAAAAGACTAATAAGATAAAGAGATAGATAAATAAAGATAGATAAAAAACATGCTAATGAGTTCAAACAACCATTCAATATCTATTATTTACTGAATATTACTGATGAACTGATCAAAAATTAGGCTACTGTTCACATGCGTTTTACTACTATATAGTATAGTAATAATTTTGTACTTTCTCCTGTTTTATTGTTGGTTTCCTCTTTTCTGATCATTTGTAATGAGGATAAAAAGACAAAAAATATGCAAATAAGTTCAAACATCAATTCAATATCTAATATTTCCTGAATATTATGAAATTCAAGAGGGCCGACCCCTGATGACGCAATAATATGCAAATTAGATGAGTATATTTACACCCAACATAAACTTTCGGTCATGCCCAACATTTTTATAATTTACAGTAGATCTCTATCTTTAACCCCTTTCAAGCCACAAGCTTTTGAAATCTTGATGTCAAAATCCAGCATTTAAAAAAAAAACAACTTGGCGCCTAAAGGGTTAAAAAAGTTCCAGGTCTATATTTATATAAGTAGATGCTCTACTTATTTCATCTTGTTATTTTTGTAAATAAACCTGTGCAAACAATATACTTGCTCTTGTGAATTTTTTATGTTAATTACATTTATTTACAAATTCATCATCATCATGTTGATATGCGATGTTACTATACATTTTTTATTACAAACATGTCTTCTAATATCTTCGATTGCTGCTTATACTGAGCTGCAGCAGACACATTTGTAAACGACTTCACTTAGACCCATTGTGCGAGCTGTCTCTGTAATACTGCATGGTTTATATGCATGTTTCTTCTGATGTGGCTGACATTTTTGGCACACCCACCAAACAAGAGAAACCATATCTCAAACTCCGTTGCACACCGTTTCCAGGATACATGCTGTTCAACCCGGAAACCATAGCAAAATGTTGGACGCCGGTCTGAGCTTGAATATGCCCCTGGAGAAGGTGAATGGTGAGATGAAGTGAGGGTGGAGCCTAGCAATTCTGTGACTGCGCGGAAGCACCACAGTGTTAATCTTAGTTTGGTTTACCATTCAAAACTACAGAAAATCGGGAAAAACATTGCTTGCATACTTTACTGAAATAATTGCAAACAGCTTTTTCCAAATGTACAAAATAAAACAGATTATTTTATTATTGCAAGTTAATATCATAAAATGCAAAAATTATTATTATATTTATTTTTAAATAAAATTGCTATTACTGTAAGTCTGACAAATAATGTATTAAGAAGATTATTAAAGATCTAATTCAAGTTATACCTGACCAATCTTCCTTGGTGTTGGATCTTCTTCAACAAATATCTGGCTCCAAATCCAGCCTCGTCTCACTCTTATGGCGCTTTTCCACTGCATGGTGCACGGCACGGTACGGTTCACTTTTTGGGGGTTTTCCACTGGGTGCCTGGTACCTGATGCTTTTTAGTACCACTTTGGTCGAGGTTCCATGCGAGCCGTGCCGTTACCAAAGCGTGGCGTGTAAACTCTGCTGATCACTGATTGGCGGAGAAAATCGTCATTACTGCGTCACTGAACTTGCAACACGAGACCCTCCTCTACAGCCCTACCACGCTAGATTTAAATCAGCACAGCCAGCGAAGGATCGGACACAACTTCTGTTTAAACAACGCACATTTTGCATCAACCACAAAATAACAGTGTCGTTGTCTGTTGAGGAAGTTCAGACGTTCCTCTCGTTGATAGCTGAGGAGCGGATCCAGCGAGAGCTTGATGGCGACGCCGAAGGAAAAAGCCTTATGTATATAACGTTACTTTTGAACTTGCTATATTTTCAGAGTATGTTTTCTGTTTATATTTTTACCTCTGTATCTGTGTTTTGCTTCAATTAAAAACAATCTGATCGAATAAGTGTACCTCCAGACTATATTAAATATGTATCATTATATGAGCACGTAATGAACCTCTTGAAAAAGACAAATGATTAATGCCGCGATTATAAAAACCATCACATAAATAAAAAAAACAAGGGATACATTGTACATTTTGAAATATTCAAAAGTTTATTGATAATTCACTTTACAGAACACGCTGCATGAATAATTAACTAATCAAGTAACGCAGCACACCTGCACGAACATCCCTGCTACAGCCCGTGTCACTGTCACCACAGTCTCTGCTGCTGGGGTGTAAATCACAAGCGTTCTCATAGACCTCTCCATTGCTGTTAAAAACATCCACATGCCGAGAGTGAAGAACACTATTCCGTGTCCTTTCTTTGTTGTGAGTTTGTTTGTGGCGCGTTTACGATGATGTCACGGCAGTAGAGGCGGTGCAATTATAACGACGCGTGAATAATCCCGCCCACTCTATAGCAGTACTAAACTGCGGTGGAAATGCAAACCGACCCGAACTGAGCCGTACCGTACCGAGCCGTGCCGAACCGTACCGTACCATGCAGTGGAAAAGCGCCATTAGATTGGACCCAGGAGAGATTTTGCTTGAGCGGAACTCATGCTGTTTTTTTGAGATTATAATGTCACCCCCTAGCCAGCCAGGCATGATGGAGATCATGAGAAGCGCATGAAGAGCAGAACAGTTGTCCACTGTTGATATTTTCTTTGAAACAGTGTTTTATTGAATGTTAGGGCTGGATGTCATAGTGATGATGCCAAGGAAGGAGATGGACTCAAACAAGACATGTGGCAAAATTCCATTAGAAGGAAATGATGACTCATCTGTTACTGAGAAACAGGAAAGAGATTGTTAGAGTGATTCATAGGGTTGTGGTGAACATGAAAATAATTTTTCAATTGACTAAACTGTTGGAGTCAATATAGGGCACAGATAACCCAATTCGAGTGAGAATTCTGGCAAATCATAGGACCAGGTTTAATAGCACAGCTGACTATGTGATGGAGCTGTGAGGCAGAGTTTGTGCACATACTTTGTTAACAGTCCAGTTTGTCTTTTCAGTGAATAGCATAATAGGGTGCTGTTTGGTTTGCATTTATTTGTTGCATCCTCTTGTGGACTAGTGATTTCAAAATCTGAACTAAGTTTTTCCTCTAACTGACATAATGTCTTAGAATATATTTTATGCAGATAAAAGTAACAGTCTCAATAGATTCTCACTCAATCTGTTTGCTGCCATATTTACCAAATATGTCACTTAAATTCTGCCAATCAAATGCCAAAATCAGGCCTCCAAGGTTAGCAAAAAGCACACCACAGCATTATACTAGCAAGGAGATGAGGTGTTTTCTTTAAAATTATATTAGTAGAGGAGAAGCTTCAGTACACTGACTAAAGTATGCTATTTTTTGTTTGTTTGTTTTCACTTATCCCTTATCACTTAGTGATGTGAAGTGACAGCCGGTCAACTAATCTTTAATGCGCTTGCCATGAAATAATTATAATAATATAGTCAAGTCACCTTTATTTTTATATTCATGCCAAGCTAACCAATAAATAAATACATAAATACATCTAATTAATTATGGCTGTATGATTTTCTGTGTCTGTTTATCAGGTTAGAGTTACATTTAAAATCCAGATGTTTATTAGTATGTAATGGTAATTGTGGCGAGTGGGGCGGGGCCGAGAGCCGTGGGAACGGAGCGAGGCCGGTGGAGTAATTGGTAATGAACGACACCTGCACCGCTCACCGGTCTCGAGTCCCATGGAGGAGCTTCGGAAGGGTTAAATGAGGAGTGACAACAGTGGAAGACGAGAGAGGACCAGGCCTGGATTTTTAGTTTGTGTTTTGTGTGTGGCAGTCGTCCGTGAGGGGCTGCCGCTTTTCATTTGTGTTTGTTTATTTGATTAAATGTGTTTAAATGTAAAAAAAAAAAAAAAAAAAAAAAAAACCTTATCCAAAGAAAAGTCAGCCTTCACAACGCCGTTTGGATTGCACCAATTTGTCACGCTTCCTTTTGGGTTGTTCGGGGCACCCGCTACCTTTCAGCGCCTCATGGACAAAATCCTCCGACCGCACACTGCATACGCCGCTGCCTATCTGGATGACATCATCATCTACAGTCAGGACTGGCAGCGGCATATGGTACACCTGCGGAGGTGCTGAGAGCGCTGAGGGAGCGGGACTAAACCAACCCAAAGAAGTGTGCAGTTGGGCGGGTGGAGGTGCGTTATCTGGGTTTCCACTTGGGTCACGGACAGGTGCGTCCCCAAATTGATAAGACGGCAGCTATTGCGGCCTGCCCGAGACCCAAGACCAAAAGGAGGTGAGGCAGTTCCTGGGGCTGGCGGGTATTACAGGAGGTTTATTCCTGACTATTCGGAGCTCACCAGCCCGCTGACTGACCTCACTAAAAGGAGGTCCCAGATACGGTCCCGTGGGACGGAGCGGTGTCAGCAGGTGTTCACCCAGGTAAAGGCTGCTCTGTGTGGCGGACCGCTATTGCACTCTCCTGACTTTTCTCTCCCTTCTTGCTGCAGGACGGACGCGCGCCGGACCGGGGCTGGGAGCGGAAGTGGCGGAGACCGCCAGTGGCTGCCCGAAGCGGTGGTGCTGGAGCAAAAGAAGAACAGGTGGGACGGAAGACTCGCTGCCGTGCTCCTGGGACGAGGAGGGGTGGCTGCCATCCGAGAGGGAGCGGAGGAGTCGCCGCCGTTCGCCAGTGGGCCGGAGCCTGCTGCCATCCGAGGTTGGTGGAGGAGCAGGGGCAGGGGACTCGCTGCCGGCTGCCCTCGACTGGAGGAGCCATCGCCGGCCGCCAGGAGGCGGAAGGGGCATCGGGCCGTCCACCAAAGAGGTCCAGTACCATCGCATGGCACCGCGAGTGAGCCGCTCAGTTGGTTGAGGACCGAGCGGCAGTGTGTCCAGGAACCGGACCGAGTTTTTTTCCTCTCTCCCTCTCTCTTCTCTGTCACTCCTCATCCTTCCGTCTCCTTTCTCTCGCCTCGTCTGTCCCTTACCCCAGGTACGCGTGCCGCCTGGACGGGCTCCCCGGGAGAGGGGAGGGAGTAGAGCGCAGTCTCGTGGGTATCCCCGGCCTGCGAGGGGCGATGGGGGTATGTGCGAGTGGGCGGGGCCGAGAGCCGTGGGAGCGGAGGCGAGGCTGGTGGAGTAATTGGTAATGACGACACCTGCACCGCTCACCGGTCTCGAGTCCCACGGAGGAGCTTGGAAGGGTTAAATGAGGAGTGACAACAGTGGAAGAAGAAGGACCAGGCCTGGAATTTTAGTTTGTGTTTTGTGTGTGGCAGTCGTCCGTGAGGGGCTGCCGCTTTTCTGTTATGTTTGTTTTTATTATTATTAAATGTCTTAAATGTTCGCCGGTTCCCGCCTCCTTCTTCCCGTATCGATCAACTTCATTACAGTAATGTTTTTGAAAAGCGTCAAGCATATAGACGTATTCAAAATAACATCTGAATTCTAAATCTAAAGTCATTGTACATTTTCAAATTTAGTAGATTAAAAGAGCTCACCTGTGTTTCTGAACAACATCAGCAACTCTCTCAATATCACATCTGTGTTTCCTCAATAGTTTCTTAACACAATTTTGATCTGCTCACTGGTTACCTACTGCAGTGCTAATGTTCACTGCTTTCAAAATGGTTTGTCCCTCTAATGACCACCTCCCATTTCTCCCCCATTTGTCTTTTTTCATCATACATTCTGGAAGAGAGCAAACAGTGCTTGTATTGTCAGAGCACAGTGACACACACACATCATTCTTCTTCATGCAAACAGCCTAGACCAGTGGCTGCACATCTCAAACCTCCGTTTCCAACAATACAGCATTTATTAGCTTTATCCCACTGCAGGCCTACAGTACATTTAACTAAGAGCAAACTGTTCCAGAGACTGAAAGGAAGAAAGTTTCTGACATTGAAATGCTCAATGAGCCCCTTTTTCCTCATCAACCCATTATGACTCCACATTCATAAACATGTCCAAAACATGAAATATTAATTTTTTAAGTTAAACAACTGAGTTAAACAACTAGTATCACGTGCACTTGATGTACATAAATAAGATATTGAGTCATTTAATGGGGAGGGGTTTAAATAATTAATATATAATATAGTGGTGGGCCGTTATCGGCGTTAACGTGCTGCGTTAACGTGAGACTCTTATCGGCGATAAAAAAAAATATCGCCGTTAATCTATTCTCAAAGTTGGGTTGGGAGCTGGGTCTATACTACGCAAGCTATGATGACTTTCACCCTGATATTTTAGCCGGATGTATACCTAGCGAATTGCACTGTAGGGGGAGAACGAGTCTTGAACTAGAGGCTCGCAGTCCGTGATGGACAGATTGTTAACGGCTGGTCTGTGTGGTAATACAATCGGGCAGGACATCCAAACGCCACCTATCATTCATCAACCTCAAATATGGCTTTTCATCTGAAATATGTATGTAGTAGCAACTTTACATGGCCACTCAATATGATGTTAACCTAGAGAAATGTGCGCTATTGAAGTGTTTGTGTGGAAGCGCGTTTGCTGCAAGACAGGCTCCGGTGCGCTCACTTGCTCTTACATCTCCGTCATTTTTGGTCATACAGATAAAAGTAGCCTAATACATCTTTCGAATCTGTAAAGACTCTACGTTTATTTGTGTGCACTCAGAATAACAACGAAACGTTGCGCTTTTAAGCAAACAGGATGCGCTTTAGGTCTCATGTGCACTTGAGCGAGAAACTTAGAAACTCCGTCTTTGAAAAATATATCTATAGAGTGAAATGTCAAAAAAAAAAAAATAGAAAGCGATTTACATGAAATTTAATCTGTGCAACACTGTGCATAATAAGATGGCTTTCAGTTCAATATAATAACAAAAACGACATTTTGGGTTTTATTCAACTAATAAGGTGGGCACGCTGTGATCTGTACTATATTTTACTGTAATTGACAGTTATCGGCAAAAAAAAACAACAACACGGGAGTGGGAGGGAATGGGAGTCATTCTTCCGGGAGTGGAACGGATTTTCCTCCAGTTTTTTCGTGGGATTGGGACGGGAAGAGATTAAAGTTTGTGATGCATTTTGGAAACAGGAGATGAGTCCATGGTCTAATCGCCACCTGGCTTGAGAAACCCGTTCTCAAAGACTTACTTTTAGTCATTATTTGGGTAGCACACATATTCTGAATGCCTTCGGCAGAATTCAAATGAGCCATTTTAATCTAGATTAATCTTATTTTATGAATTTTATTTTAGACATAATTAGTGTAGCTGTTGTTCCATCCAAGCAAAAAATTTTGTTCAACACAAGCTAAAGCATAATAATGTGCGTTTGATCAGATATAACTGCAGTACAAGATTATGAGATAAATTATATGAATGCTAGATTTAAATAGAGAGAGTGTGTCTGAAACCCGAACGTTATCAGGAAGGTTATTCCAGAGTTTGGGAGCCAAATATGAAAAAAAATAATATTCAATGAACAGATTCACAAATAACCTGTCTGATTTATCTCAACTGCTCTGTCTACCAATAAATACAAATTAACTAGTCAAAATTACTAGCAACATGGGAACTATCTTCTCTAATACATTAGAAACTGTTGCCCCCATAAAAAACCTGCTGCGGCATAGTACAACAGTTATACCCATTTTCTCAAGAAGGTAACTCGTAATCATGAGTGCAAATGGAGAAAAACTAACTAGGAAGTCTTTAGAATTGCGTGGAAAAACAGTATGTCCAGCTATAGTCAGGTTCTAAAAGCTGCCAGGACCGAGCATATCCGCAAACGTATAGATAATAACCAGAACAATCCAAGGTTTTTATTTAGCACAGTAGCTAGATTAAAAAATAAACAGATGTCACCAGATCGAAATATTCCCTCACCGTTTAAAAGTAATGAATTTATGAATTTCTTCACTGATAAAATAGATATCATCCGAAATACAATAACAAATGTAGATTCTACAGCGTCTAGTAAATCAGCTTTATTAATCGCCCCCCCAAGTAAAACTGCTGTGCTTTACATCTATAGGACAGGATGAGCTAGATAAACGTATCACTGCATCTAAACCAACAACATAATTATTAGTTTCTGTACCCACTAAATTATTGATAAAGTTGTTACCTGTAGCAGAAGAACCGCTTTTCAATATTATTAACTTGTCGTTATCTTTAGGCCACATCCCAAAACCATTCAAGCTGGTGGTTATTAAGCCTCTTATAAAGAAACCAAAACTAGATCCTTGTGAACTGGCAAATTACAGACCCATTTCAAGTCTTCCGTTTGTGTCTAAGATTTTAGAAAAAGTTGTGTCTGCTCACATTTTCTTGTGCTCCTTCTTGCAAAAAAATGACATCTATGAAGAATTTTAGTCAGGTTTTAGGCCCCACCAGTTCCCTGGAAGGTGAAACCCTCAAGACTCTGTTCCGGCTCGGGATCTCCTTCCACCAGCCAGTGGAGCTCCCAGACTCCTCCAACCTAAACTGGCAGGAAACGGTAACCCAGTGTCGGGAAAGTCTCCAATCCCGAGCCGGAATCCCTTCCGAGGTCACCTCCCAGTGTCTGACCAATGGCTGCGGTCATCCTCCTCCCCTTGTGTTCCCACGAGCCCGTAAGTGGGTCTCCAACAGTGCTGACCTGGGGGCAAAAGTAGCTGACCCGGGCTTAACATCTGTCTGGTCAGCGCTGGAATTAGCCTCTCGTCTCCCGAGCCACGCTCCTGGATCCATCACTGCTCTAAACCCGGAACTTCAAACCACAGCTCTCCTAAACCAGCCTCCATCCGCGACTAAGTCTATGCCACCGCCGCACACTGGAAAACCGAGCCCGCCTGCAGAACAGAAGACGAGCTCACCTGCTTTGAGTGAGGTAAACCCACTGACGGAGGCTCATGTGCCTGCTCCTCGCCAGCGCCCTCTGGTGCCGTCTCCTCGCAAGCGCTCTCAATCTCCTCCGCTGGTCCTGCTCAGCGCATCCTCGTCTCCGCTGGCTCCATCCAGCTCTCCCGAGCACCCACGTGAGAGTCAGAGCCACCCGAGCGCCCAAGTGAGTCAGAGCCGTCCGAGCGCCCAAGTGAGTCAGAGCCGCCCGAGCGCCCAAGTGAGTCAGAGCCGCCCGAGCTCCCACGAGAATCAGCGCTTTCCAAGCACCCCCGAGAGTTGGTCCCGTCCAGCTTACCTTCGCCTCCGCTGGCCCCGCCCAGCTCACCTTCGTTGCCGCTGGTCCCGTCCAGCTTACCTTTGTCTCCGCTGGCCCCGTCCAGCTCACCTTCATCTCCGCTGGTCCCATCCAGCTCACCTTCATATCCGCTCGCCCCGTCCAGCTCACCTTCGCCTCCACTGGCTCCGTCCAGTTTAGCGCTTCCCGAGCGCCCCCGAGAGTTTAAGCTTCCCGAGGGCTCCCGAAAGTCTGTGCTTCCCGACGCCCCCGAGATTCTGCACTTCCTGAGTGCCCCCCGGCCGGTGATGCACCAAAGAAGATTTGGGGGGGGGGGCCATATACCCAATCCGCCATGGCCGTCCGAGTCCCCGGATCCGCCATGGCCACCCGAAGCTCCCGATCCGCCATGACCGTCCGAGTCCCCGGATCCGCCATGGCCACCTGAGGCTCCCGATCCACCATGGCCACCCGAGGCTCCCGATCCGCCATGGCCGTCCGAGTCCCCGGATCCGCCATGGCCACCTGAGGCTCCCGATCCGCCATGACCGTCCAAGTCCCCGGATCCACCATGGCCACCCGAAGCTCCCGATCCGCCATGGCCGTCCGAGTCCCCGGATCCGCCATGGCCACCCGAAGCTCCCGATCCACCATGGCCGTCCAAGGCTCCCGATCCGTCATGGCCACCTGAGGCTCCCGATCCACCATGGCCACCTGCACCTGAGGCTCCCGATCCGCCATGGCCACCAGAGGCTCCCGATCCGCCATGGCCACCGGAGCCCCAGACCTGCCCTGGAGGCTTCCCCTGCATCAGCCTCCAGGGCGTCCAACCTCCCTCCCCGGTGTTTCTGTTACGGCGCGAAACGCGCCATCCGGGAGGGGGAGGTAATGTCACGGATCTGTCTGTCCTCCTACCCAGCCAATCACACACACATGCCCGCACCTGATTTCACCTGAGCCCCAATCAAGCGCACCTGCACCTCATCTCATCCTCATCACCCCAACCTTCATAAACACCAGCACCAGAGCACTTCCTGGTCCAGTTTCGTTCAGACATTGTTGGACTCTAGCACCAATCCTCTCTACTGACTTTCTACGTAGTTGAGTTATATACTAACCTTCTGTGTCATCCCCAGTGTGTCATCCTCGTCGTCTGTCCTCTTCCTCTCCGATCCATCCTCCTGTTCCAGTCCAGGATTCCCCGCGTTTGTATGTTCCCCACGATCTCCTGGAACTGGAAGGATACCATCGGTCTGATCTGCTCATCACCCTTGAAAGTATCATCATACCCATTACTCACCTGCTTCCTGCTGTTCATCTGCATACTGTCATTAAAACGTCACCTAATAACATCTCCCTCTGTGTCTGTGAGTCCTTCCGAAACACACATGTGGACACACTTTTGGCAGTGACCTAGTCTCCTTGTGTAACTGAACCTGTAGGTTTTGTATTCATGTTGATTAACACAACTTAGACAAAAATGTATAGCAGAATTTTGGATTTGGCTCATTTTTAAAAGGTTACATCATTAATTAGACTACTTTCCTGTTTTATACTGTAAGGCTGCTTTGAAAGGGAGCAAGTCTCCCTTCGATTTTTGAGCCAAATGGATTTTGAATTCTGTCTAAATACTTGATTATTAAGGTATCCCCAAAATTGACAACATTTGGTGAACTTTGCAGTTTTGTTGCTAAACTCATTTATGTGCAGAGTGATTTTTTGGTGTGCAGGTGGTTGGGGGAATCACAAGTTTTATTAATAAATTATATATATATATATATATATATATATATATATATATATTACATATCCATATAGCCTTTTGTGATAGTTGGGCAGTTTACATTATATGTCTCTAACTGAAGTATTAACTTTATTCAAGCCACATACAACAAAGCGTATTTCTGGAAATCATGAAACACACTCTTTCAACCAGAAGTCAGTAAGTATATTTGTCCAGAATTGTTGTTAAAACATGCACCAGGATGTCAGCGCACTGAGCTCTTTGTTTGCATGTGTCATTGTTTACGAATAGATTAAATGAAATGGAACAAAATTTATCTTGACAAACTATATATCATTCTGAAGTTCTAAGCTTCATGCATCGATGACTATTCCGCCCTCATAAAAGAGTTCCCCTTCTTTAACTAGGCAGATAGATAACTCTTTCCACAGAGACATTGAATTGTAGCATGGATTTATTTCTGACCATCACTTCCAATACAAGTGGAACAGAGTAAAACTGAAATACAGGGAAAAAGAAAACTTTAAGAAAATGTGCAATAAAGACATTCACTGTCAATTGTTCATTTATAGGATAAACGCACATGCTCTTCACAATAAAAATGAGGATGAGAGACTGTACTGAAAATAACCTCTCTAAACATAAAATATATCGTGAGCAACATCACCAATACCAAACATAAGATGGACATAAATAACTTGAAAACATTCTAACACTTACAGACAAAGCTTCTATGCGATTGCAAAGATGATGAATAGATGGACAATAGCTGCATTAACCGTGTGGATATCAGCATCAACTGAGTACAGCAAAATGGCTGCTATTAAGGTCAAAGGTCACTCACTCTGACAAAGTCAAAAATAAGGGAATGGCACCACCTAGTGGCCCAAAAAGGGAAACTACACCAGAAACGGCACACTCCTCGCCTGACATCTGGAAGATGCCATCATTATGCATAATTAAGTTAGTCTATTCAGTACCAGGGACATCAGTAACGACATCCGATATAGGTCGCAGGAACACCTTGGCTGATCCATCTTTGACCACTTGAACTCAACTTTCCTTACCCTCCGTCTCTCCCAGGAATTGTTTCCAGTATTCCCATTCCCAGTCATTCCATTCCTTTTGGCTTGAATGCTTTAGAGCAGCACAACATCTCCAGCTTGGAGGTTGGAACTTTCATTCTGCCATTTTCTGCGGTTTTGTAAGGTTGTGAGATATTCCTTTCGCCAGCGATTCCAAAATGTATTGGCCAAGCTTTGGACTTGCCTCCATTGACGAACAAGGAGGTCCTTTTCACTGAACTCTCCTGGTGGAGGAAGAACTGCTGAAAACTTCTGAGTCAGTAGAGTTGCTGGAGTCAGAATTAAAGGAGCTTCTGGATCTGTTGATACAGGTACAAGTGGACGAGCATTGACTATAGCTGTGACTTCACACATGAAGGTTTTCAAAACCTCATGGGATAACCTCGATGGTCCAAATCCTTGTAGCGTAGATTCAAGGATCCGTCTTGAGACACCGATCATTCGCTCCCAACTTCCACCCATGTGAGATGAGTGGGGGGGGGTTAAACACCCAAAAGCATCCCTTGTCACTCAGATACTCTTGTATCCTTCTGTCATCTGTGATTGACTCCATTTTTTAACTCCTTGCATGCTCCAACAAAGTTGGTGCCACAGTGTGATCGCAATTGCTTTGCTGGACCTCGAATGGCGAAGAATCGGCGGAGAGCATTTATAAAGCTGGAGCTATCCATCGACTCTATTACTTCGATATGTATGGCCCTTGTGCTCATACATGTGAACAGAACTGCCCAGCGTTTAGAGCTTGCTTGTCCTCCTCTGGTCCGACACGAAGTGACCACCCAAGGACCGAAAACATCTAATCCTACAAAAGAGAATGGAGGATCCATACTGAGCCTCTCAGGATGTAAATCAGACATTTTCTGAGTTAGTGTATTCTGAATACACTGAAAGATCACGCTGCTGATGCGCCTTTTACCACCTATGATCCAGAAGCCAGCCGCTCTCAGAACACCCTCAGTGAAGACGTGTCCCTGATGTTCGACTTGTTTGTGATAATGTTGAATGAGAAGAGATGTGATGTGACAGTGACCAGGGAGAATTAGAGGACACACTTCATCTCTTCCAAGGCATGCTTGTGAAAGGCGCCCACCAACCCTGAGTAAACCAGATTCATCAATATAGGGGGAGAGATTAAAGAGAGGGCTTTGATTGGGAATCACTCTGCCTGCTTGAAGGCATATCAATTCCTCTAGAAGGTCAAGTTTGATCGTCTTCTCGGCGCTCCGCCAAGGCCCGCGAGGAGCCCCGGCTGGGCCGATCCGAGGACCTCACTAAACCATCCAATCGGTAGTAGCGACGGGCGGTGTGTACAAAGGTCAGGGACTTTACGCGAGCTTATGACCCGCGCTTACTGGGAATTCCTCGTTGATGGGAAATAGTTTCAATCCCCAGTCCCGATCACGAGCGGGGTTCAGCGGGTTACCCGCGCCTCTCGGCGCAGGGTAGACACACGCTGATCCGCCCATTGTGGCGCGCGTGCAGCCCCGGACATCTAAGGGCATCACAGACCTGTTATTGCTCCATCTCGCGTGGCTGAACGCCACTTGTCCCTGTAAGAAGTTGAACGCCGACCGCACGGGGCCGCGTAACTATTTAACAAGCCGGAGTCTCGTTCGTTATCGGAATGAACCAGACAAATCGCTCCACCAACTAAGAACGGCCATGCACCACCACCCACAGAATCGAGAAAGAGCTATCAATCTGTCAATCCTTTCCGTGTCCGGGCCGGGTGAGATTTCCCGTGTTGAGTCAAATTAAGCCGCAGGCTCCACTCCTTAATGGTGCCCTTCCGTCAATTCCTTTAAGTTTCAGCTTTGCAACCATACTCCCCCCGGAACCCAAAGACTCGTGGTTTCCCGCACGCTGCCCGGCGGGTCATGGGAATAACGCCGCCGGATCGCGGGTCGGCATCGTTTACGGTCGGAACTACGACGGTATCTGATCGTCTTCGAACCTCCGACTTTCGTTCTTGATTAATGAAAACATTCTTGGCAAATGCTTTCGCTTTCGTCCGTCTTGCGCCGGTCCAAGAATTTCACCTCTAGCGGCGCAATACGAATGCCCCCGGCCGTCCCTCTTAATCATGGCCCCGGGTTCCAGAAACCCACAAAATAGAACCGGAGTCCTATTCCATTATTCCTAGCTGCGGTATTCAGCGGCGACGGGCGGCCTGCTTTGAACACTCTAATTTTTTCAAAGTAAACGCTCCGGGCCCCGGTTTGACCGGACACCCAGTTAAGGGCATCCGGGGGGCGCCGGGAGGCAGGGTCCGGGACAGGCGGTGGCTCGCCTCGCGGCGGACCGCCAGCCCACTCCCGAGATCCAACTACGAGCTTTTTAACTGCAGCAACTTTAATATACGCTATTGGAGCTGGAATTACCGCGGCTGCTGGCACCAGACTTGCCCTCCAATGGGTCCTCGCCCATGGGTTTAGGATACGCTCATTCCAATTACAGGGCCTCGAAAGAGACCTGTATTGTTATTTTTCGTCACTACCTCTCCGAGTCGGAAATGGGTAATTTGCGCGCCTGCTGCCTTCCTTGGATGTGGTAGCCGTTTCTCAGGCTCCCTCTCCGGAATCGAACCCTGATTCCCCGTTACCCGTGGTCACCATGGTAGGCGCCTAAAGTACCATCGAAAGTTGATAGGGCAGACATTCGAAAGAATCGTCGCCGCCGCAGAGGGTAGACCTCAGCGTTCCGGGGAGTGAGGGCGGTTGGGCGCGCTCCCCACCCTCCCGGAACTTAGCTTTCGTGGTTACGTAGAACCGGAGTAAGGTTGTTGGGGTGGACTTTTACCCCGCCAGGGTGATGGGTCCCTGGGCCCGGCAACTCTCGAAAAGCCCCTGGAGCTTAGCTCTCGTTTTGACCGACAACCAGAGTGAAGGTTGTTGGGGTGGACTTTGACCCCGCCAGGGTGATGTGTCCCTGGGCCCGGCAATGCTCGAAAAGCCCCTGGAGCTTAGCAATCATCGTGACCGACAACCAGAGTGAGGGGCGTCGGGGTGGAATCTACCCCGCCAGGGTGATGTGTCCCTGGGCCTGTCAACGCTCGAAAAGCCCCTGGAGCTTAGCTCTCACCGTGACCGACAACCAGAGTGAGGGGCGTCGGGGTGGACTTTACCCCGCCAGGGTGGTGTGTCTCTGGGCCTGGCAACGCTCGAAAAGCCCCTGGAGCTTAGCTCTCATCGTGACCGACAACCAGAGCGAGGGGCGTTGGGCTGGAATCCACCCCGCCGGGGTAGTGTGTCTCTGGGCAACGCCGCTCAAAAGCCCCTGGAGCTTAGCTCTCATCGTGACCGACAACCAGAGCGAGGGGCGTTGGGCTGGAATCCACCCCGCCGGGGTAGTGTGTCTCTGGGCCTGGCCGAAAAAAGCCGCTGCAGCTTAGCTCTCATCGTGACTGACAACCAGAGCGAGCGGGCGTTGGGCTGAATCCACCCGTCGGGGGTAGTGTGTCTCTGGGCCTGAAAACGCTCAAAAAGCCCCTGCAGCTTAGCTCTCATCCTGACCGACAACCAGAGTGAGGGGCGTTGGGGCAGACTCCACCCCACCAGTGTAGTGTGTCTCTGGGCCTGAAAACGCTCGAAAAAGCCCCTGCAGCTTAGCTCTCATCGTGACCGACAACCAGAGCGAGGGGCGTTGGGCTGGAATCCACCCCGTCGGGGTAGCCCGAGCGCGGCGAGTTGGAGAGGCCCGTCAGCGCTGGCAGCGGGGGTTCAGACCCACCGGCAGCCGCGGAGGGGAGGACCATCCCGTCCTCGCGCGGTACTGGACGCCACAGCGGAGGAAGGGCCGGGGGGGCCCGAGCGGGAAGGGGGAAGCGGGAAGGGAGGGGGACGGAAACCCCCTACGACGCTCCAGCCGCGGGACCCGGAGGCCCCGATCGATAGGAAAGCGACCCTCAGTCAGGCGTGGCCCCGGGACGAACCCGGGGCCGCAAAGTGCGTTCGAAGTGTCGATGATCAATGTGTCCTGCAATTCACATTAGTTCTCGCAGCTAGCTGCGTTCTTCATCGACGCACGAGCCGAGTGATCCACCGCTAAGAGTTGTACTCTTTTGTTTTTGAGGTAACGGGCCGATACGGACAGGCGAGGTTTTGGGAAAGAGCACGGGGACCGGTGCCTTCGGACGTCCCCCCCGTCCCCTGGGGAGCACCTCGTCGGTTCGAGGGAGGTAGGTCGTTCTGCTTGTTTTGTGCCGTGTCGAGTCGAGCCTCACGGTCACGCGCCGCTTTAGAGTCGCGTTATATACTTTGCGGCGTCAACTACCTCCGAAAAAAAAAGGGGGGTCTTACCCCGGACGGGCGCCCCCTATTACGGGGGGTCTTTGAACCCACGGTCCCGGCAGGGCGCCGGGCCTGCAGGGTACCACGTGGGCGGCGCCGCCTCCCGGGGAGAGGAGAGGCGCCGAGGTACGTGTCGTTTCTTTCCTTTGCCGGACCCGCGTCCTTGATGGTCTCGTGCGGGTGGGACGGTTATCCACAGACTAACCCGCCGCGCGCTCACCGTTCTCAAAGGCTTTTTGGGTTCCCAAGTTCCCAAGAGAGAGAGAGAGAGAGAGAGAGACAGAGAGACACAGAGTAAACACTGAAATAAACACTATTTACTAATTCTTACCTAATAAATCATAGTACAGTTATTTAAATTTAAGCTATCACTGATAATAGGTAAAAGGAGAAGACTGTAATACTAAGGATGAACCCAGATGACAAGTCACATCAACACCGTATGAGTGGGGGGTTGGACAATGTCTATGGTCTCATATTAAGCCATAAGTGACATGATTTACAGTTCAGATACAGGTTTTAAAAATATATACATATATAATCAGATAGGTGTCTAAATATCAATCAAAAACTTTTTCAATACACAAATATCAAGGGAGTTTATTTCATTATTTACAGGGTATGTGCTGAATTTTTTTAATCAATTTAAGGCAATTTATGACCCTTTTTAAGAGATAAACACAAGTCACATCAACACCGTATGAGTGGGGGGTTGGACAATGTCTATGGTCTCATATTAAGCCATAAATTACATGATTTACAGTTCAGATACAGGTTTTCACAAAAACAAAAATCTTAAAATGGCATTTCAGCCTTTAAACAATTTTTATGAAAAGGGATAAGTTCAACATAAATTATATTAATTTAAAATGTATAAATATTATGGTCTTAATTGTTTAGATTTTTAGTAGGCACATTAACTTTTTTCATTCATATTGATTCTCTGGCACGAGGTGGTGCTTCAGGAGCGGCTTAATATAGTGCAGGGCTCTAGACTAACTTTTTGCACTGGGTGCACTGGTGCCTAACTTTTTCTTAGGTGCACCGCACAAAGTTAGGTGCACCCAAATTTTATATAGGCAATATTGACTAGTAAGCGACTAACTAACAATCTGGTCAACATAAAATTCTTTATTTGAAGCACAATTCTACAAGAAAGGTAACTTACTGAAAAAGTGTTGGTGCTTAAAGTGCTTCACTGAGCAGAGATTTAAACTTAAAACATCTCAAGATAAATAAAATCTAAATTAAGTGTTTTAAGGGCGTCCAAACTGAACATCTCATGGCTCAATGTATTATGGACTATCCTCCATTGCAGCTACATGCCCCTCGAATGGCCAACTCCTGTAGTTTGGCCTTCTTGATCTTGGCCTCGGCTAAACCAGCTGACCACACTCTCTAGCATCAACATCTTCCAGACTTGGCCCTTCTACACTGAGTCTTATCAGATCTTCCACTGTGAACGAAGGGATGCTCTAGTGCAGTGCTTCTCAAACCCCTTAAACCCATAAAACAATCCTGCGCCCCATCCCACCACAGACTACCAAATAATTGCACTAAACATAATGAAAAAAAAAGTATTTAGTTTTATAACCAATTCTTACTATGCAAGTATACTTAGGCCTTTAGTGTTATGTTAGAAGCATTTTATACTCATACCTTTTCTTGATTTAATATTTTTGATTTTTTTTGCTTTATTTTCATTTAAATGTTTAGTTTTGAAATGTTGTATGCATTTGTCATGTTTATTTCCTGTCTTTATCTTCTTAAATGTGTGTATATATTATGTATAGTTTTAACTTTTAATTTTAGTTACTTTTTCTTGTTGTAAGCAGCTTTGGATAAAAGCGTCTGCTAAATGACAAAAGTAAAGTAAAGAAAAAATAACTGTTCTGTTCTGTCTAATCGACTCTCTGTGCTCTACTGTATTTTAATGCAGCCAAATTCTCAATAAAACTGTTTTACTTTATATATTTGACTGTTTATGTTGTCAGTCAACAGGATAAATATGAAATAATGACTGAAACACGTCCCTTTAAGAATTCATAACCAGCTCTCCTTTCCAAGAAGCTAGTCTGCACAAAATACTAATTTATAATTGTATTGAGCCGTTGTCTGATGAAATCAAATAATACACAATATAAGACAAGACAATTCCTGTGCTGTGATTTCTTCTATATTTGCATGTACATTTAGAGAAGCAATAATATCTGTTTTAACTGAACGGGCTCCTCTCAGACGCTCGCTGAACAGAGCAGATGCAGAGAAGCGGCTGATCTCGCGCCGTGTTGCGATCACAGAGACACCTGAGAGACTCGATTTGTCACTAGTTGCTTTTTTGGAAAACAAAAAGTTGCTATGGGGTCTAAAAAGGCGCTAAATGTCGCTAAGTTGGCAACACTGCACGATTTCTACTACTCACCTCTTTCTCTGTCTGACTGCAGCACACGTGACGCATTTGTCAACGCACACACACATACAGGAATATCTGGACCATGGCCAATCAGAGGGGGGTCCGCCCTTCACTATCTCTGATTGGTTTAGACCACGATATAAGCCTAACGGGAGTGTCTTTTGTTGAACCACAGAGTTTCTGAGTCGGATACTTTTTTTTTCTTTCGAATGGCTGGGCGCACCAGTACGCCCTGGGATTTTGTTAGTCGCACCCGAGAAATTAGGGGCGCGTATGCGACCAAATTGGTCGCATTCTAGAGCCCTGTAGTGTATTCCCGGTGTAGCTGTACACAAAAGCAGCACCGTCCTCGCTCATAAGTGCTGTTTATCAGGCATTATAGGCAAGATGAAATGAAAATGCGAACGACATTTCTGAGGACAGTCGGTTCCTTCAGAGATACATAAACATCCGACCGTTTTGACTTTAAAACGTGCAGCGCTCATATTTATTCAATGACAGCATTACCTTTTGAAGCCATTTCTCGATTGAAACTGAAAGACCTCTTGAAATTATAAATGAAGACTTTTCTTAAACCATTTAACGTATTTACAACATTTCCACGGCCTTAAATTTGATACAACTAAATTGAGGAGTTTATAAGGACCTGCGGGGAGCCCTGTATTTAAGGTAGCCCATCAGGCAGGACAGTGATACATATTGGTAGCCCGACTGGTAAACACAATAGCCGGGACTGACGTTCTAGCGATTTTGCTAGAATTGCTGAATTGCTGGAATTGAGAACCGCTGCTGTAACTATAGTTCAATAATATTGTTTTAAACATTAGTTAATTCAAAACTAACAGACTAAGTACTAACAGCATATTTTTACTGTATTTGTGTAAGTATTTTTTATTTTAGGTCATGGTACAGTAACAAATGTACATTAACACATTTTATTTATAATGTAGTAGTCAATTTTGAACATAATATTAACTAAGATTAATAAATGCTAAAACTATTGTTCATTTAACTTATATAATGTTAAAAAGCTAAAACCTTATTGAAAACGGTTTGTTACAAAGTTGAATATATTGGTTGTTCTCGTGTGTGTGTGTGTGTGTGTGTGTGTGTGTGTGTGTGTGTGTGTGTGTGTGTGAGAGAGAGAGAGGGAAGAGAGTGACTAATATTAATAAATGTTGTATAATTATTGTTCATGTTAAATAATATAGTTAATGCTAATAACTGAAACCTTATTGAAAGTATAACGTTAAAAGCTAAAACCTTATTGAAAAGTTTTCTATATTATTATTTGTGTGTGTGTGTGTGTGTGTGTGTGTGTGTGTGTGTGTGTGTGTGTGTGTGTGTGTGTGTGTGTGTGTGTGTGTGTGTGTGTGTGTGTGTGTGTGAGAGAGAGAGAGGATAGATAGAGACTAACATTAATACATGCTGTATAATTATTATTCATGTTAATTAATATAGTTAATGCTAATACCTGAAACCTTATTAAAAGGATTACCAAAGTTTAATATTTTGTTGTGTGTGTGTCCTGATGGCTCGGATTAACCCTTTCATTGCTGTATCCCTTAAATCCAAACTGCTGAGGGTTACTGTAATGCATGTGCCCGTTAATACAGTTTTCCTGATGCCACCCGCGGTGGCGTTTGCACCTCGCTTGGGCCCGCCATCGCTGCTTGCAGCTATATTTAGGGACCGAGCACCGATGGTGCGAGGACCCTATTGTATCTGTGTTGTTTATTATTAGGGCCCAAGCCAGAAAGGCGCAGGGCCCTATTGTTTTCCTTAGGATTCTTATTTTTTATTTTTCTCGACTATCCGGGCATTTTTGGGGGGCTTAACATGGTCAAAAACTCTTGAAAATTTGCGCACACATTGGAACCCGCGGCAGTTAGGACGCCGCTGAGGCTGGGACCCGGGCGTGGCACAGAGGCTCTAAGGCGCCCTGAAACAGGAAGTTGTTATATCTCAGGCATGCTATGTCCGATCTGCACCAAACTTCATGTTTGATAAGAATCCTGACCTGAAGAGATCTAAGTGACCATATTCAGTTATAGTCATAGCACCACCTGCTGGCAACAGGAAGTGACATGTTTTACTCTGTAACTAACTCCTCCTAGAGATTTAATGACATCAACATAATATTTAGGTCAGTTTAATCTAAAGGCCTTTGTGATGTTAAATTGCAAACAGCTTGAGTTTTCGCTAATAGGCGTGTCCTTGGCGGCATCACAAATTTCGATGTCTCGCCATGGGAATAAAAGTTGTTGTAACTCAGCCATGCAATAACCGATCTGCCCCAGACTTCACTGCGTCGATAAGAATCCAGGCCTGAACACATCTAAATACGAATATTCCATTATAATCAGAGCGCCACCTGCTGGCCACAGGAAATGACTTGATTTCCACTAACTTAAACATGCAATGTCCAATATGCACCAAACTTCACATATTTGGTAAGACTCCTGACCTGAAGAGATATAAGTGACCATATTCATATAAATTCATAGCGCCACCTGCAGGTAACAGGAAGTGATATGTTTTACTCTGTAACTAACTCCTCCTAGAGATTTAATGACATCAACATAATATTTAGTTCAGTCTAATCTAAAGGCCTTTTTGATGTTATATTGCGAAGAGCTTGAGTTTTCGTTAATGGGCGTGTCCATGGCGGCGTGACAAAATTCGATGTCTCGCCATGGGAATAGAAGCTGTTGTTACTCAGCCATAAAATGTCCGATCTGCCCCAAACTTCACACGTTTGATAAGAGCCATGGCCTGAAGACATCTACGTGCCAATGTTTAGTTATAGACATAGCGCCACCTGCTGGCTACAGGAAATTACTTGTTTTACACTAACTCAAGCATGCAATGTTCAATCTGCACCAAACTTCACACGTTTGATAAGAGCCATGGCCTGAAGACATCTAAGTGCCAATGTTTAGTTAAAGACATAGCGCCACCTGCTGACAACAGGATATGTCATGCTTTGCACTAACTCAGCCATAAAATATCCGATCTGCCCCAAACTTCACAGGTTTGATAAGAGCCATGGCCTGAAGACATCTACATGCCAATGTTTAGTTATAGACATAGCGCCACCTGCTGGCTACAGGAAATGACTTGTTTTACACCAAATTCAACATGCAATGTTCAATCTGCACCAAACTTCATATGTTTTTTAAATTACTGGTCTGAAGACATATACCAAATTTTCAGTTCAGTTATCTATATAGTGCCATCTGTTGGCCACAGGAAATTAATTGTTTTACAGTAAATCAAACATGCATTGTCCAATCCGCACCAAACTTTACATATTTGGTAAGATTCCAGGCCTGAAGACATCTAAAGGCCAATATTCAGATATAACCATAGCGCCACCTATTGACAAAAGGATGTGTCAGGCTTTACACTAACTCAAACATACTGTGTTCAATCTGCACCAAACTTCACATATTTGGTAAGATTCCTGGCCTGAAGACCTCTAATGGCCAATATTCGGATGTAACAACAGCGCCACCTATTGACAAAAGGATGTGTCAGGCTTTACACTTTCTCAAACATACTGTGTTCAATCTGCACCAAACTTCACATATTTGGTAAGATTACAGGCCTGAAGACATCTAAAGGCCAACATTCAGATGTAACCATAGCGCCACCTGTTGACAACAGGATGTGTCAGGCTTTACGCTAACTCAGACATACTATGTTCAATCTGCACCAAACATCACACGTTTGTTAAGAGCCATGGCCTGAAGACATCTACGTGCCAATGTTTAGTTATAGACATAGCGCCACCTGCTGGTTTCAGGAAATTACTTGTTTTACACTAGCTTAAACATGCAATGTTCAATCTGCACCAAACTTCATATGTTTGAAAAAAGTGCTAGCCTGAAGACATCTACATGTTAATGATCAGTTATGGACATGGTGCCACCAGCTGGCAGCAGGTTTGTACATATAATGACTTTGACAAATTCCTCTATATTGACCTTTTTAAATGTATATTGCTCACCGTTCCCTGTCTTTCTGAAGCCACCGGTCGGCGGTGAGCAGGGAGCGAGGTCCCTTCCATCGCTGCTTGCAGCTTTAATTAGGGACCGAGCACCGATGGTGCGAGGACCCTATTGAATCTGCTCCGTTTATTATTAGGGACCGAGCACCGATGGTGCGAGGACCCTATTGAATCTGCTCCGTTTATTCTTCTTCTTCTTCTTCTTCTTCTTCTTCTCCAAACTTAATCGCATTTTAGAGGGCCTAAACATCCTCGAAAAGTCAGGAAACTTTGCACACGCGTCAGAACTGGTGAAAATTTACGTCTGATATGGGTTTCAGAAGTAGGTGTGGCAAAATGGCTCGACAGCGCCACCTATAAATATTCAGCGGAGTGCGCCTCGAGCTATGTTTCACGTACATGTACGAAAATCGGTACACTTATGTAACTTTTTTGATTGAGATTTTGAAATTTTGATGTTTCACCATGAAACAGGAAGTTGTTATTTCTCAGGCATGCTATGTCCGATCTACACCAAACTTCACACGTTTGATAAGAATCCTGACCTGAAGAGATCTAAGTGACCATATTCAGTTATAGTCGTAGCGCCACCTGCTGGCAACAGGAAGTGACATGTTTTACTCTGTAACTAACTCCTCCTAGAGATTTAATGACATAAACATAATATTTAGGTCAGTCTAACCTAAAGGCCTTTGTGATGTTAAATTGCGAAGATCTAGAGTTTTTTCGTTAGGCGTGTCCATGGCGGGTATCACAAATTTCATGTCCCGCCATGGAATAAAAGTTGTTGTAACTCAGCCATACAATGTCCGATCTGCCCCAGACTTCACATCGCTCGATAAGAATCCAGGCCTAACACATCTAAATACCTAATATTTCATTATAATTAGAGCGCCACCTGCTGGCAACAGGAAATGACTTATTTTACACTAACTTAAACATGCAATGTCCAATCTGCACCAAACTTCACATATTTGGTAAGAGTCCTGGCCTGAAAACACCTAAAGGACAAAAATCAGATATGATCATAGCGCCACCTGCTGACAACAGGATATATCATGCTTTACACTAACTCAAACATACCATGTTCAATCTGCACCAAACTTCATATGTTTGATAAAAGTATTGGTCTGAAGACATCTACATGCCAATGTTTAGTTATAGACATAGCGCCACCTGGCGGCTACAGGAAATGACTTGTTTTACACCAACTGAAACATGCATTGTCCAATGTGCACCAAACTTCACATATTTGGTAAGATTCCTGGCCTGAAGACATCTAAAGGCCAATATTCAGATGTAATCATAGCGCCACCTGTTGACAACAGGATATGCCAGGCTTTACACTAACTCAAACATACCATGTTCAATTGGCACCAAACTTCATATGTTTGATAAAAGTATTGGTCTGAAGATATCTAAATGCCAATGTTCAGTTAAAGACATAGCGCCACCAGCTGGCAGCAGGTTTGATACATATAAATGACTTTGACACATTCCTCTATATTTACCTTTTTAAATGCATATTGCTCACCGTTACGTCCCCCGTTCTAGTCTAGGGGAATTGTGGAGATGCAACAAGGAAAAATAAATTAACTCGTTTACAATATTAAACGAGGTGAAAAAAACTACAAATGAGAACACACTTCAATCCTCAGCCCTGGAGTGAAAACACAACAATTCTTTAAAAGAAAGGATAACTGTAATTTCTTAAGTATGGAACGAACTGTAACAGAAAATAGGATTTCAATTAGAGTGAGTATAGCCTAAAATAACAAACACAGCTAACCAAGGATTAGAGGAGCTAACTAACCTACACACAAAACAAAGATGAAAACCAACAACATAGACTTCCCTCAGCTCCATCTCTTATCAATAACCAGGAGAAAAGATGTTCAAAAATAAACAAGGCACTCACTCCAAGAAGGTCACTTAACACACTCAGCCCACAGACCCTTTTAGCTACCCACACCGGCTAGGTAAGCTAATTAACACACAGTAAGCAGATAGGAATAGGTCACATTACCTTTTAGTTACCCTCACAAGGATTTACCCATTAGGCTGCCCTCACACATGAGGAAACGTTAATAAACACCGGCTATTAGCATGAGCAGACACGAGAAGTTTCAGTCAAGAGCTGGGGAGAAGTGATCCTCCTTAGCAGCGTCTGAAGACTACATTTATGGCGCTTTTCCACTGCATGGTACGGCACGGTACGGTTCGGTACGGTTCACTTTTGGGGGGTTTTCCACTGGGTACTGTACCTGGTACCTGGTACTTTTTTAGTACCACCTCAGCCGAGGTTCCAAACGAGCCGTACCGTTACCAAAACGTGACGTGTAAACTCTACTGATCACTGATTGGCCGGAGAGAATCGTCATTACTGCGTCACTGAACTTGCGACACGAGACCCTCCTCTACAGCCCTACCCGCTAGATTTATATCAGCACAGCCAGCGAAGGATCGGACGCAACTTCTGTTTAAACAAACGCACATTTTTGCATCAACCACAAAATAGCAGTGTCGTTGTCTGTTGAGGAAGTTCAGACGTTCCTCTCGTTGATAGCCGAGGAGCGGATCCAGTGAGAGCTTGATGGCGCGACGCCGAAGGAAAAAGCCTTATGTATATAACGTTACTTTTGAACTTGCTATATTTTCAGAGTATGTTTTCTGTTTATATTTTTACCTTTGTATCTGTGTTTTGCTTCAATTCAAAACAATCTGATCAAATAAGTGTACCTCCAGACTATATTAAATATGTATTATTGTATGAGCACATAATGAACCTCTGAAAAAGACAAATGATTAATGCCACGATTATAAAAAACATCACATAAATAAAAAAAACAAGGGATACATTGTATATTTTGTAGTGGTGGGCCGTTATCAGCGTTAACGTGCTGCGTTAACGTGAGACTCTTATCGGCGATAAAAAAAATATCGCCGTTGATCTATTCTCAAAGTTGGGTTGGGAGCTGGGTCTATACTACGCAAGCTATGATGACTTTCACCCTGATATTTTAGCTTTATACTGGTGCGCTCACTTGCTCTTAAAATCTCCGTCATTCTTGGTCATACAGATAAAAGTAGCCTAATACATCTTTCGAATCTGTAAAGACTCTACGTTTATTTGTGTGCACTCAGAATACTTGAGCGAGAAACTTAGAAAATCTGTCTTTGAAAAATATATCTATAGAGAGTGAAATGTCTAAAAAATAAAAATAGAAGACGTGTGTGTTAGCATGGATGATTTACATGAAATGTAATCTGTGCAACACTGTGCATAAGATGGCTTTCAGTTCAATATAATAACAAAAAACGACATTTTGGGTTTTTATTCAACTAATAAGATGGGCGCTGTGATCTGTACTATATTTTACTGTAATTGACAGTTATCAAAAAAAAAAACAACAACACGGGAGTGGGAGGGAATGGGAGTCATTCTTCCGGGAGTGGAACGGGATTTTCCTCCAGTTTTTTCGTGGGATTAGGACGGGAAGAGATTAAAGTTTGTGATGCATTTTGGAAACAGGAGATGAGCCCCTGGTCTAATGCGCCACCTGGCTTGAGAAACCCGTTCTCAAAGACTTACTTTTAGTCATTAAGTGGGTAGCACACATATTCTGAATGCCTTCGGCAGAATTCAAATGAGCCATTTTAATCTAGATTAATCTAGATTTAAAAAATTAATCTATGCCCACCACTAATATTTTTAAATATTCAAAAGTTTATTGAAAATTCACTTTACAGAACACGCTACATGAGTAGTTAACTAACTTAATCAAGTAACGCAGCACACCTGCACGAACATCCCTGCTCTCCTCATCTACAGCCCGTGGCATTGCCACAGTCTCTGCTGCTGGGGTAAATCACAAGCATTCTCATAGACCTCTCCATTGCTGTTAAAAACATCCACATGCCGAGAATGAAGAACACTCTCTACTTTCTTTGTTGTGAGTTTGTTTGTGGCGTTTTTACAATGATGTCACGGCAGTAGAGGCGGCGCAATTATAACGACGCCGCGTGAATAATCCCGCCCACTCTATAGCGGTACTAAACAGCAGTGGAAGCATAAACCGACCCGAACTGAGCCGTGCCGTGCCCGAGCCGTGCCGAACCGTACCGTACCATGCAGTGGAAAAGCGCCAATATACTGCTCCACTCTCTCTCTCAGGCATCCTCACAACGAGCAACAGCTGGGGGTAATTAACCAGAGGGAGGGACAGAGCAGAGCAAAAAACACAACACAAGGTTCAAGGTCCACATTAATAATGAAAATAAGAAATCATAAATGCCCTACGGCGTAACACTCACCGTTCCCTGTCTTTCTGAAGCCACCGGTTGGCCGTGCCGGGTGCGAGGTCCCTTCCATCGCTGCTTGCAGCTTTAATTATTATTGAAACCATAGTCAACATAGAGCATGAAGAGACATGTTTCAAAGGTCATAGATGTTTTTTTCAAAAAACTTGTTCATGACTATTAGACACATGTAAAAAAACAGGTTCCCATTACTTCTATTTCTTTGCACTGAGCAATTTACAACCTGTTTACGTTTTTACAGGACAGGGCAGCTCTTCTGAACATGCTAAATGTATATTTATTATGTATTATTACATTTGTTTGCCTCTCTGTGCCCACATGCTGTATTTTGATGTAGCTAAATTCTCAATAAAACTGTTTTCATAGATATATTTGACTGTTTATTTTGTCAGACAACGGAATGAATATGAAATAGTGACTGAAAAGTGAACCATTACATTTCTGTGAAGCTCAATGCAACACTTACAGTTTTGTTCTGTTTTTTTCTTCCAACAAAGGTTTTCACAACAACCAAAAATGAAAGTACTGAAAGGTTACAAATGACATACTGCACATCACAGTAAAGTAAATTGCAAATTTCACATGAAATGCTTAAAGACTGCCTTGCAAATTTTCAGAAAGCAGTGAACTCCGCTAAGTCTAAGTATTTTTCAAATTTAATTGCAAAGAATCATCATAGCTCTAAAGCCTTATTTTCTGTTTTAAATTCTGTGTTAAACCCTCCTGTAAATGTGATTTCAAATCCCTCAGTGTCATTATGTGAAGGTTTCTCAAAGTTTTTCTGTGACAAGATTACTACTCTGAGATCTCAGCTGCAACCACTTGCAAATGTGTCACCTGAATTGGGTTGCTCTTCAGCTATATGGAGTGATTTTGATCCAGTTTCTCTCCAGTCTCTCAAAGAAACTATTGACCATTTGAAACTTTCCTTTTGCTCTCACGATGTTCTCCCCCCACGTATTTTAAAACAAATTTTCGACTCAGTTGGACCAAGTTTGGTGTCGTTTCTGAATAAATGTCTAGTTTCAGGGACTATACCTGATAGCCTCAAAGAAGCTACTGTGACACCTCTTCTTAAGAAATCTTCTCTTGATACTAGCAATTTTAATAATTTTCGACCCATCTCAAATCTTCCATTTATTACAAAAGCACTGGAGAAAACTGTGTTCATTCAGCTACAGTCTTTCCTTAGGGCAAATCATATATTTGAAACCTTCCAGTCTGGTTTTAAGCCTCTGCATAGCACAGAGTCTGCTTTACTACGGGTCCTTAATGATACTTTGTTGGCGACTGACTCTGGTGACCATGTTATCTTAATTCTGTTAGACTTAACCTCGGCTTTTGATACAGTTGATCATGGAACTCTTTTATCTCGACTAGAATACTTTGTGGGCATCCAGGGAACTGTTCTTAGCTGGTTCAAATCATATTTAACAAATAGAACTTTCTCTGTCAGATTGGGTAATTTTTCTTCACTGCCTGCTAAACTTGCCTGTGGAGTGCCCCAGGGTTCTATTCTCGCACCCATTCTTTTCACTTTGTATTTACTTCCTCTGGGCGCTATTTTCAGAAAGCATGGTGTATCATTTCATTGCTATGCAGATGATACCCAAATTTATCTGCCTCTCAAATGAAATAAACATGCTGCTCTGGAATCTCTTTTTGCATGCCTGGATGAAGTGAAAACATGGTTTTCTCAAATTTTTTTATTTTTGAATTAATCAAAAACTGAGGTTATAGTCTTTGGCCCTAGTGAAAGCTCAGGGAGCAGAAGTATCGATCTGGACTACCTTGCTCCTTTTACTTCTTCCTGTATTAAGAACCTAGGTGTTTTCTGGGATCAGGGTCTTAAATTTGATAAACAAATACATGCGGTTATTAGTTCCTGTTTTTTTCAGCTGCGCCTTCTCTCCAAAATTAAATCTTTTCTATCTCTAAAAACTTTAGAGATTGCTATCCGTGCGCTCATTACAACTCGCTTGGATTACTGCAACTCCCTCTATCTTGGCATTTCTAAATCTTCCATCGCTCGTCTTCAATTAGTACAGAACGCAGCTGCTAGATTCCTCAAAGGAAAACGGAAATTTGATCATGTTACTCCAATTCTGAAATCGCTACATTGTTACCTGTACATCATAGAATTGAGTTCAAAATTCTTCTCTTGTTTTTAAATCTATAAATAATCTGGCACCGAGCTATCTATCTGATCTACTCTATCCATACAATCCTACTGAAATCTGAGGTCTGGTGATCAAAGACTTCTCTGTCCCCAGATCACGGCTAAAGTATAGAGGGATAGAGCCTTTGCAGTTGCTGGCCCTAGGCTGTGGAACAGCCTTCCAGCCTACATCAGATCGGCACAGTCTTTAACTGTTTTTAAATCATCTCTTAAAACGTATTTATTTTCTTTGGCTTTTAATTTACTGTGAGCTTATGGTATGAATCTGTGGGTTGTACTGTGTTTTATGTATTTGTTTGTTCAGCACTTTGGTCAGCCATGCTTGCTGTTTTTAAATGTGCTATATAAATAAAACAAACTTGAACTTGAGTAAATGCAGTAATGCAAAAATAATACAAAAATAAACCACAAAATACACTACTGTAAATACAGAAAAACAGGCCAATTGTGTGTGGGTGGGTTGTCTGTTTGGGTCTGGCCACAGGATCTTCTCAACATCACAAGCGATATTTTCTCCTACTAAGCAACGGGGAAAATAATGTCTTGTGTGTCGAATCCATCCATGTATTGATGTTACCCATTGCCTGTAGAAGAGGCATGCGGGCATGGAGTTGGTGGTCATATACTCCCCATCTCCAAGTGGACATTTTTTTTTCGATAGGGTTTAGAAATAGCGAGTAAGGGGGCAAGTATACAACTTCAAATTGATCATGGTTGGTGAACCAGTCCCGGACCAGAGCAGCCCGGTGGAAACTAATATTATCCAAGACAACAACAAACCTGGGCTGCTCTGATCTGTCCTGTACAACTGCATCATGAAGTGCATCGAGAAATGTTAGTATATGTTGCATATTGTAGAGACCTAGTTTGGCATGATTGTGTAGTAGCCCTTGAAGGCTTATGGCAGCACACATTGTGATGTTTCCCCCGCTCTGCCCCGGGATGTGCACAATTGACCTTTGGCCAATTATATTACGACCCCGTCATCTAGTTTTGCTGAGGTTGAAACCAGTCTCATCAATGTAAATAAATTCACGAGGCTGTGCAGCTCCATCCATGTCCAATAGTTTCTGCAACAAAAAATACATAGCATGGAGGGCTAGCATTACCCAAAAAACACAAACACATGTGTCCCTCTCTGCATGCATCTATGTGGTACTGATACAATGGTTCATATTCAGCTATTATTGTACTGGATTACATAAATATTGTATTGTAAATGTAAAGGACTGCAACACTTACCCGTAGATATTCTTGTCAAAGTCCTTTGACCCTGATACAGTTCCTCTTAAATGGGACCTTGTACAATTGCTTCACTGTGATTTTGTGCTTTACCAAGACACGTCTGATCGTGGTAATGCCTACTCGATTGATATTGATGAATACTTGCCTATCTGCAAGTATTTGTTCCCGTAGCTGGTGGAGACGGATTGCTTTGTTGGCTCTGACCATTTCCACAATGGCAAGTTCCTGCTGTTGGGTGAACAGGCGTTGCCGATCACCCCCAGAATGTCTTCTAGTCATTCTGTAGAAAAATGCAACCACAAATTGTTATTGGTTTGGTTATTTTTTACAGTACTATATACTGTTATATACTTTTGTTAAAAGTATGTCATTATGCCATTATGAAAAGCTTATATATATAAGTTACCAATCAAAAGAAATCAATATGAGCAAAATCAGTTTTCACTACAACGGTGGCACAGAAGAACATAAAAGTGGCATGTAGGAAAACTTACAGATATTTACAGAGGCTCAGAGGTGGCATGGATGTTTTAAATGCATAACAATGTTGTGAGATTGATGTTTACAATATCACATTTTTTTAAACAGAATATTTGATTTAAATGATTTAAATAACTGAAATTTCACTTTAAAAATAAGACTCACAGATTAATTTAAAAACACAGGTTCATTCATAAATTAAACACATGGTGATGCCAGCTGTGACTGTTTTAAACTATTTTCGTTGAAGAAATACAGCAAAATCAGGCAATATTGTTAAAGTCATACATTGTATGTCACTTAATATTAACTTATTGTTTATTAAACTGTTGTGTGAATTTAATATCACATTTGCAAACTCCCTTAACTCTTTCAGCGTTTTAAAAAAAAGTTGCCAGCCACCGCCAGCATTTATGATTCATTTTTACGTACATTTGACAGCCCTCAGAATATTTTCTGCTATGAATATATGAACATATTATATATCCAAATAAAGAACCTAATAATTCACCTAATTCACTTCACCTAATAATTTTTTGAAATTGCACACAATTAACAGAACAGACAGACACACACACAGGCTACATATAATAATAATTTTTATATAATATAATAAAATATATAATAAAATAATACAAAAATTCTTACACTCAAGGCACTGTATTTCAGGTGCTCTATGCTCTACCTCTACCTCTCCCTGCCTCCATGCTTGCAAAGTTCTCACAAGGGCTCAACTAAGGCCTATTTGTGGTTGGCTGATTGTTGATCAGTTTTGTAAGTAAGTGTTTTCAAACACCAATGTGTTTTGTATTTGAATAGATGTGTTTTCCCAATGAGATTTATTTTATGAACGAAGTGTCTTATGTACGAAATACAGTGTAGGAGCAGCGCTTTTGTTTAAGGTATGGTTACACTGTGTTTAAGGTGTAGAAACAAAAGCTTCAAGTTTTGTTACTTTGGTCTAAGCATGTGTCTATAGTGTTCAAGCAATAGGCAAAAACTGTAAGACTAGTCTACATAACTGCCAGCTCTCCATTCCAAGATGTTAATCTGCACAAAATCCTGATAATCGAGCCGTCGTCTTATGAAATCAAATACATATAAGATAAAGACAATAGCTGTGCTTTTGGCTATACTTGAATGTGAAATTAGAGAAGCAAGCAACATAATATGTGTTTAACTGAATTAAAGTGCTGCTCTTCTCTGCCGCACACTGAACAGAAACTGACCAGACGCACACACACAGAGAGGGAGAGATGTGTGTGTGTGCGCGCGCTGGGAAAGCAAGACCCCACCCACGCTGAGTAGGGGGAGCCTGCAGACCTGAGCAAGACAGATCTAGGGCCCAGACAGTTTTACGCCCCAGGCAGTTTTACGCCCCTGTTGTTCCTGATTCGTCCAGTAGGGGGAGAATGATATAGGGTGAAATAACATAATTCAAATCAACGCACAACACTTACTCATTAATACACGTCCCATTCATAGATGTTGACTTTTTTTTTAATTTAAATGTAAATGCTACATGAAATTAACATAGATCGTGTAATGATGCACTAATGACATACGTTATAGATATGATTTTCACTGTTGGTATTCAGACATAACCCACAAAAGACAACTTAATTTAAATTTAGTTTAATGTTATTGTGAATTGAACAATTAATACACATAGTTGGATTAGCTGGACAATGTAATGATGTGATCAACTGTAACGTAGTTACCATAGGTTTTCATATTGATTGTGTGATAAATTAACATTCAGATAATAACCAAATTTATCCCATCAGACATACAGTGTAATGATATGGGTCATTGATAAGACATCTGTTGTATTCACTACTGGGTGTCATACAGCTACAGAACTTTATTTAGACAGACAGAATTCACCCCTTTCTAAAAATCCAAGCCATCTGAGAAGAAAAGAGAACTTTGTTGTGAACAACAATTTTTTATCAACACTATTTATTAATGACACACAGCGATGACCCTAGGCTAATATTCTTTACGTGCTGTTCTATCCTGTCAAAATGTTCCCTCTCACTGATAAAAAATAAAAAATACAAATAATTTGGACAGTTCAAAAGAAAATTGTTAATTGTAAATAATGTCAGGATGTCATGTTTGATCATGTTTCCTTTATATTATCCCTGCAATATGAATATGAACAGGCTGCACTAATACATTTAAATATTTTAATTACATTTCAGTTTTCTGAATATAGTTTATCAAGATTAGAAATGGGGGTATTGTCATGTTGAACTTTTACAAAATGTTGGAACATTTACATTTCCTCAAGTAGATAAAATGCTAGAGAAACCACACACCTTTGTGAGGTGCAAGTTAAAGAGAGCATGAAGAAAGAGTATAAATGCTCACTCACTTATGTTTTTTTTATTTCCAACATTTCGGCAGGCAAGCAGCCTTTGTCAAGATACAGCTTACTAGAAAATGGAGAGCATCACAAATATAATCAACAATTAATCACAGAACAACGTCACAATTAACATAATTAGCCAGCAGACAATTACAATAATCTCTTAACTTTATATGAATAAAACAAGATACACCATAAATAATTGAGCACCAAAAATCACAAACATGACAAAAACCATATTAAGTTCAAATAAACTTTAATTAGATAATCTAATTTATAAGAAACAACTCAAATCAAATCAACTTTTTACATTCAAACCATATGGGACCAAACTTTTTAATGTGTGATTTGTCATGTTTGTGATTGTTGGTGGTCAATTATTGGAGCCGGAGAGTCAAACTGGTCCCCCGACTGAGCCTGGTTTCTCCCAAGGTTTTTGGGAGAAACCATTCTGTCACCGATAGAGTTTTGGTTCCTTGCCGCTGTCGCCTCTGGCATGCTTAGTTGGGGACACTTAATTTCTAGCGAAATCACCGACTTGATTGCACAGATATTATTTAAACTGAACAGAGCTGGACGATGCCATTACTAAATTCAATAATGAAATGCATTCAGCTGAAAATTGAGTGTTAAATCCTGTCATTTTACATTATTGACACAATTTTCCTATTTGATATTGTGCAGTGCTTTGTTACAATTTGTATTGTTAAAAGCGCTATATAAATAAAGGACTTGACTTGACTTTTAGTTGTTTGCTGTAATAAAAATACATGTGTGCAGTTAAATTCTCCTTTTTTTACATACATGCCTATTACAAATCTGTAATTTGTATGCTCATACATATCCAACATGTACTCTAATGTTGTCAAATCTTTATTCCATTATGTGATACTGTAAAATGACAAATAACAGTAAGAAATAAAAACTGCCTGTACATGAGGAGTCACTCATATAAAATACACTTGCTGAATCTGTTAAAGCCTGTAAATGTGCATGGTAATATTTTTTTCGGTGCTTCAGAAGTTGATGACTTTTATTTTGAAATATCATATAGTCGTGAACTTTAGTTCTCAATTTCACTTTGTAACGCAATGGATCGCCAAATCACTGCTGTCCGTCCAGAACATCGATTTGACACTAATAACCTGAAAAGATATCTGTCAGGGAAACTTGACAGCTTTTCAGGCAACAGCACTTTAACTCTGCAGCAGTACATGTAAGACATTTCACAACACATACGTTTTCAAGTGAATCTCATGCAAACAAAACGCATGCGTTTTTTGTTTTGTTGTTGTATTTTACTTATTTGTTTTGAATAGAGCTGGGCAATCCAACCCAACGTTTTACATTGAGACTGCAGATAAGCGGTATGTGCTCAGAAAGAAGCCTCCAGGAGAGCTGCTGCCCGGAGCTCATAAGGTAACGTTACTGTGTTCTGTGCCTCGCTTGTTGTAGTATCACAATAATATGAAACTTCAGGAAAACTGAATAACTAATTATTTGTAGAATGCTTGCAATGTAGAGTTTAATGTAATTGCAATGTTGAGTTTAACATAGTTTATTTGGGTCAATCCAACGCTGTTGTTATCATGCAAAAAAGGACTTTGTCCAATTTGACAACACAACACAAATGAATATAACGTTATGTAAACCAATAGAGGGAGACAGAACCAAATATTTTTTAAATGTTATTTATTTATTTATTGATGCTTATTTCGCCTAACTAACATAAACTGCATTTTTGTTTAAACCAAGAAGATCTGCTGTCATAATATGTTGCCTATAGTTGGCTACTTTTTATGTGACATTTTTCTGTAGTGATGTGATGTGTGTGTGTGTGTGTGTGTGTTTGTGTATGGAGGGATGGATGGATAGATAGATCTTTAATCAGTTTAATAAATCAAAAAGCTAAGTTATTATTAATTTAAATTTCTTGAAAATAAGAAATATAAAAATATTTCAAAAATAATAATGTTTATAAAGTTTAAGTAGCACGGTTACTAAAAGTGAAATAAAAAATAAATATAAGCTAAATATAAAAAGCAAAACCTAATACAAATGACTAAAGCACAAACATATGTACTAATATATAAACAATACAATCAGTGATAAGAATGTTTATAAAACTCATGTTTTGATAGGGATGACTGCTTTTTTAAATTAAATATTACAAACCTCCAAAACATGTTTAACCCTTTAGGCGCCAGTTTTTTTTGTTAAATGCTGGATTTTGGCATCAAGATTTCAAAAGCTTGTGGCTTGAAAGGGGTTAAAGATAGAGATCTACTGTAAATTAAAAGAAAATGTTGGCATGACCAAAAGTTTATGTGGGGTGTAAATAAACTGACCTAATTTGCATATTTTGACATCATCAGGGGGCGGACCTCTTAAATTTCATAATATTCAGGAAATAGTAACAGGAAATAGTAGATATTGAATTGATGTTTGAACTTATTTGCATGTTTTTTTTGCCTCATTACAAGGGATCAGAAAAGAGGAGAAAGTACAAAATGATTACTACAGTACTATACTATACAGTAGTAAAACTCATGTGAACAGTAGCCTACTTTTTTATCAGTTCATCAGTAATATTCAGGAAATAATAGATATTGAATGGTTGTTTGAACTTATTTGCCTGTTTTTTTGTCTTTTTATCCTCATTACAAATGATCAACAAAAGAGGAAATAACAGTACAATTGTAAATTATTACTATATTACTGTGCCATAGTAAAATACATGTGCCTATTTTTTGATCAGTTCACAAGCTATCTGCCCAATCAGGTATCTAGGTAACAGTTTATAGTTCTTTAGAGTATGGTACCTCTTATTGCATGGCACAGCGCACAGACCTAACATTACCCAACACTGACTACACCTGTCTGCCGGTGGCACTTTGAGCACACACGTTTAGAAAAAAAGGTGCAATCTGGGGCGATCATCAGCAACACAGAGCCTCTCCTCTCTCACCATGTCCGGCGGCACCAGTGTTGCCAACTTAGCGACTTTGTCGCTAGATTTGGCGACTTTTCAGACCCCTTTAGCAACTTTTTTTTTAAAGCTCCTAGCGACAAATCTAGCGACTTTTGGAAAAACAGCAACTTTCCAAATGTCGCCAGTACTGTCCTGCAGCGAGATCTTGAGTTACACCTCTCCTGTGTCTGCTCTGATCAGTGAGCGCTGGCTCCGGCTGAAGGAGCAGCACATTCCAGTGACCACATGGCAGCTGACATAGATGTGAATGAGCTGCGCGCATGTGCAGGTGTTGCCACGGACCAATCACTTGCCTGCTTCTCCTTTGTTTGAAATAAAACTATTCGTTTACTGGGCTACGTCTGAGAGACTGTACGTGATTGTACTTACTCATACACAACAATAAACTTAATTAAACTTATTAAACTCATATACACATATAAAAAGCATATATACATATAACTTTAAATACCACTTAGTTTATTAAAGATATACACAAATATAAAATACAAATAATAAAATATAAATACATAATACAAATATAAAAAACCTATACATAATACAAATATATATACAAATACACAAAGCTAGAATATTACACACGTTTAAAATAGCTAAAATGTCACACTCTAAAATATATAATAGAACGTGATTACGTCATGAATATGCAAATCTACGCATGACGTCATCTAGCGACATTTAGTGATTTTTCGAGCAGACTTTAGCTACTTTCCATTGAAAATAGTTAGCAACACTGGGCGGCACCATTACGCAGCAGAGATGTACTGGGAGAAGCGCGAGCATTAGACGGCCGATCGTCATTTCCAAAACTCAAATATTCCCCTTCAGAGTCAGAATCAGCCAATAACATTTGCAACACATCCTCACAGTACACATTTTTATTAGTCATTTGGCGATTTTCTCTCACAATTTACTCACACGCTATGAACTTAATTGCTTCCGCATTAATGACATGATAGCTCACTTGCTCTGCTATTTTCTCGGAACACTTTGAATAGGAACATGACGTAATTTTGGTCTAGAATCGAAGTATCACATGTCTGCCATCTAGTAGTAGAGAATACAAATGCGATATTACACCATATTAGAAACTACAGTCTATTTAATGACTTATGACGTCTTGTTGCGACTTTGGCACTTAGAGGGTTAAATGAGCATTGTGTGTTAAATAAATTATAATCATGTTTAGTAGGGATGCACAGATTGTTCGGCAACCGAAATTGTTCGGCCGAAAATAGGAAAAAAAACAATTTCGGTGTTCGGCCGAATAAGCGAAAAGACCGAATAATTTGTACCGAACAATGACGTTACGTGATCAAATAGAGGCGCGCACTAATGCAGCAAACATGTCTGCAGTGTGGAAGAATATAAAACTGTCAGAGAGAGAGTCCAAAGCGTGAGGAAATTCTGCGTTGAAACACTTACTCATCATTTGCTAACCTTTATATTTTTTTAAAAGTGTGTGACAATGTGATACGTGTGACAAACATCTTCCCAAATTCGTAATGAGATATATCTGAGAAATATCTGCATGCTGTGGTCAACAAACATGGGGTCTTCCTAGAGTTCTGCACGGGCTCAAAACTGAAGCCCGAACCCGGCCCGTACCCGAGATCGTCTGACCCGACCCGACCCGACCCGACCGGCACAGTTAAATTTAGAGCCCGAACCCGACCGAAATCCCCCGCCCCCCACAACGAATAACAAAAAAAGGAAGAAGGTTGCATTTCACGATTGCATGCAAAGAAACGGATTAATCAAGGCTCTGCCATTTCACAAACATTTACCAGTTAGGAAAGTTTGTGAACATCAGGTTCAGCGGTCGCATACATTCTGCCGAGTTTATGAATTTTGTATGGACAAGAAGATGATGACCGTGTAAATTATGGTCATTTTTTGTCAGTTAAGGCTCGTTAGCATTCTGTCTACTTTAAATCAGACATAAGCTCTTAAATAAGATTGTATTTATTTGAATGAATTAATCATTTATTTGAGAGAGAGAGAGAGACCGAGCGAGCGAGAGAGAGAGAGAGAGGAAAGTTGCGCGTGCATGTGAACCTGCGTCTGCGCGTCTCTCTCTACAAGCAATGAGGCTTAGTTACTTCAAAAACAGCGATTTTGCCGCCTCATTGCAGAGAAATATAATGTTGTGACTTGCGAGTCAGTAGCCTGTCGAAGCTATTTTACTAATAAAAGTGTCCGTGCTGTTTGTGCGCGATCTCTGATATGTGTGTGCGTGCGTCTATGAAAGCAGCGAAGCCTCTGCATATAGTTTTGGTTTAGCTACAAACCCGAACCCGACCCGAGCCCGAGGCTATCCATTAAACATTAACCCGAAACCCGACCCGAAACCCGAAAGTATTTCGGGACCCGCGGGTTCGGGTCGGGTAGCAGACCTCTAGGTCTTCCTGGTTCCTGCATATTTCCGCCAAAATAAAAGCTCCATTAACATTCATAAATGTTAGTATTGTAATTTTACTCTTGTTCTGTAAAATAAATTAAAAAGTAAGACAATAATAATGATATAAATAATTACCCTACAACAGCTGTATTAATACATTTACTATAACATTCACCAATAGTGTTCAAATTGGGATCTGTAACATTTTCTAATGTTTTGAAAGAAGTCTCTTCTCAGCAAGGCTGCATTTATTTGTACAGAAAAAAATACAAGCCTGATTCAAGAAGGGGGTTGTCAAAAATGGCCAAAAAATATTATTTTACTAACTTATTCATTTTAAGTTAAATTGTGCTTTGTTGGTATAATGTCTGATAGGATGTATAAAAATGTTCCGTGTGAAGCTAATTTTTAAATTTTTTTCTGTAAAGCAGGACAAAAGAGTAAAAAGCTGATTTTGGCTATTTAATTTATGCATAGTGAAAAAAATAGCAAAATAGGCCTACATTGGGGAGAACATTTTTTAACATCCGTATTCGGCCAGTGTTTCATTGTGTTTGGCTTCGGCTTCTGCCAAGAATTTTAATTTCGGTGCATCCCTAATCTTTAGTGATGTTCTTACCAGGCAGTGGATAAGTTGAATTATAAGTGTAGCACTCTCTTCACTTAACGGAGGAAGAGGGCTCTGGGTTCGTAAAATAATTATATACACTCTGTTAGTTTCAACCAGCTCTATGGAGAGATTACTTCACCCTTCTCTTTGAACTGGAATTAAATAGACAACAAAAATTGAGAATAAACTAATTGGATCCTTTAATTCTCTTTTAACCTGATGAAATGTGTGAAATTTAAATAAACGTGAAGAAAAATAAACAATGTGTATTGATCTGTATTCCTGTTACATCAATATTACAGAATTGGAAGTAAAATTACATTCTTCAAAAATATGAGTGTATTAGTATTACAACAGTCTGAAAGAAAATAAAATGACATTCTATAAATTGAAAAAGTGTATTTATTTTTGTACTTATTTCAACTCACAATGTAAATTTAAAGAGATATAGATTAGCTCTTAAATGTCAAAAAAGTGTAAAGCAACTAATCTTTCTACAAATGTAAACAAGACCGCTTAGTGGAAAAATTATCACAACTCTAATTAACTTTTTCTACAGAATCAAAACGGTAAAGTTCACTTGATTACCCTTTCAATGTGTATACTATTCATATAAAAGTTCAATGGTGATGATCACTCAATGTTCACAATTTTTTACGCTCACTGAGTGTTCATTTAACAACCCAATATAATTCCATGGTATTATCCATTCAAACGTTCAATATTAATGATCACTGGGCCCAGACACAATGTCAACCTTAGCCGGCAAGAAAATAAAACAAACAAAAAAATAACCCCCCGTTGCAGGCCTGGACGGTGCTTGGGATTGTTGTGACAATCAACAAAGGCCCCTTCACTCTAATGAGCAAATATAAACAAAGTACTCACAAGCCGTAGCTATCCTTCAAGGTTACTTGGTCTGGACAATCCGTGATTCGCGATCCGCGAGGAGAGCGGAGCAGATGAAAGGATGGATGAGAAACTTCTCCAGCGTTGTCAGCAGGAAACAGCGAGTGTCTCGGGAACTTGACTAAATGAGGAAATTTAGCACTGTTCAAGAGCCTCATTCTCTGGTTAATCTTCCATTTCCCGCGATGACCGAGCTCAGTACACCACATACACGGGCAAACTGACTCCTTAAACAAACACATGATGTACAATCTTGACAGTCTCTCGATACTTCAACTCTTAAAAGATGACGAGAGAAAACTACACTTTAAATAAAAGTGCAATGAGAAGAAAAAGAAAATGATGAGCAACACTCAGTGTGTATCTCAGCGGATTCTCCTCTCTCTCCGCCTTTTTTCCGATCTCCCCAAAAACACGATATCCCTCTGCCCCAAGTTCAACCCTCCCACCGATCACATTTTTCCTCCCAGAAGACAGGCATGGTACAAACGAATCAGGCTTCGAAGAGAACACAGGTTAACACATCAAGTTAGATAGACGTGTTAAAACCACGTTTTTACCATGTACATTTCACCCAAACTATATAAAGTCTCCAGACTTAATTTAAAGAAACAAAACAAAATGTCACAATATTTCCCATTTTACCAGGGCTACATCAGGATATAGCCTATTGAGTAACAGTTAGTACTTTCAGTGAATTATTTTTCATATAAATAATTACATGATTTGCTCAGTAACTAATCTAATTAATTGCAAGTAATTGTATGTCAGTATTTGCAGAGAGAGAGAGAAAGATTAAAAAAACGCTAATTGCCCCAAATAAACAATTAAAAGATGAATTATTGTTACAGACAGGGGCGCTGAAGAGACCGCACAAAAAAATAGGCCTTTCAAAAAGTTAATGTTGTATGTTTTAATTCTCCTCATTAATAAAAAAACAAGTTCTTCTGTCTGCATGTTTCTGGCCTACTGCTCTTTAAAGGGCTGTTCATGCAAAACTGAAAATTCTCATGATTTACTCACACTCATGCCACACATATATAAAGGTGCATCTCAATAAATTTGAATGTCATGGAAAAGTTAATTTATTTCAGGAATTAAACTAAAATTGTGAAAACATTTATTAAATAAAGTCAATGCACACAGACTGAAGTAGTTTAAGTCTTTTGTTCTTTTAGTTGTGATGATTTTGGCTCACATTTAACAAAAACCCACAAATTCACTCAACCATGGGCGTAACCACCATATACTTTGGGGGGGGACGTGTTTCTAGGAAAGTCCTTCGGTGGTTAGGGCGTGGGTTAGGGTTAGGGTTTTCGTTAAAGGGCGTGTCCCTGGCGGCATCACAAATTTTGATGTCTCGCCATGGGAATAAAAGTTGTTGTAACTCAGTTTCTTTATGACGTGATGACAATCTGGAAGCTCTTAGGAAGTCTGGTTGCAAAGACTCCACTTTGAAATTCTCCTCAGTCAGAGGTTCCAACGAAGTGTTTGGAGTTCTGAAGTCACTTGGCCTGATGTTGTGAGCGCTTTGCAGTGCGATCAGTGAGGCAAACAGTACAAGTGTGTGTAAGCAGCACGCAAGCAAGCAAGCTTTGTGACACCTTTTTAGCAGGCTGATTTCAGTTCCTCCCACTCTATGCTCTTCCAATCAAATTATCCCTGTAGGGCGGAGCCCCGCCTTGTACGGATTCTTTTCCGTGCATACATTATAGGCTAGTCGATTTATCACATGAATAAAATATCCTAACAGATTTCTATTGAATGTTATAATCATGCTGTAATGAAGTTGATAAGTACGGGAAGAAGGAGGCGGGAACCGGCGAACATTTAACACATTTAATCAAATAAACAAACACAAATGAAAAGCGGCAGCCCCTCACGGACAACTGCCGCACACAAAACACAAACTAAAAGTCCAGGCCTGGTCCTCTCGTCTTCCAATGTCGTCACTCCTCCTTTTATTCCTTCCAAGCTCCTCCGTGGGACTGAGACCGGTGAGTGGCGCAGGTGTCGCTCATTATCATTCACTCCACCGCCTCGCTCCGTTCCCACGGCTCTCGGCCCCACCCCACTGCCACATACCCCCTCGCAGGCCGGGGGTACTCCCGAGACTGCGCTACTCCCTCTCCCGGGGAGCCCGTTAGCGGCCGCGCGTACCTGGGTGTAAGGACAGACGAGGCGAGAGAAAGGAGACGGAAGGATGAGGAGTGACAGAGAGAGAGAGGGAGAGAGGAAAAAATAAAAAATCTCGGTCCGGTTCCGGACACTGCCGCCGGTCCTCAACCAACTGAGCGGCTCACTCGGTGCCATGCGATGGTACTGGACCTCTTTGGTGGACGGCCCGATGCCCTTCCGCCTCCTGGCGGCCGGCGATGGCTCCTCCAGTCGAGGGCAGCCGGCAGCGAGTCCCCGTTCCTGCTCCTCCACCAACCTGGCGGATGGCAGCAGGCTCCGCCCACTGGCGAACGGGCGGCGACTCCTCCGCTCCCTCTCGGATGCCAGCCACCCTCCTCGTCCCAGGAGCACGGCAGCGAGTCTTCCGTCCCGCCTGTTCTTCTTTTGCTCCAGCACCACCGCTGGGCAGCCACTGGCGGTCTCCGCCACTTCCTGCTGCCCGATCTTCTCAGCACCGCGATCCCACTCAGCAGCGAGGGCTCTCTGACAGCGTGTCCCTCCTTCCTCCCGGGTTTCGCACCAATGTAATGAAGTTGATAAGCACGGGAAGAAGGAGGCGGAACCGCGTACATTTAACACATTTAATCAAATAAGAAAAGCGGCAGCCCCTCACGGACGACTGCTGCACAAAACACAAACTAAAAGTCCAGGCCTGGTCCTCTCTCGCCTTCCAATGTCGTCACTCCTCCTTTTATTCCTTCGAAGCTCCTCCGGGACTCGAGACCGGTGAGTGGCGCAGGTGTCGCTCATTATCATTCCTCCACCGCCTCGCTCCGTTCCCACACTCTCGGCCCCGCCCACTCGTCACACATGTATGATGCTGAAGGTCAACTTTCATCCACACCAAATTATTGCTAATGAAACCAGCTTTCCTTCAACATTAAACATCAAGTATTTAGCATACACAAAGTACATATACTAATTGGATCTACTAAATGGGTTAAGGCATAGATTAAAATATTTAAAATTCTATTAACCACACCAAGCATATGAAAGACATTAAGCACGTCATTTGTGGATATATTTGCTCTAATAGCAATGGGAATAAACAAATGTCTTTTATTTTTTTAGAAATCCTCTATGCTAGTTTGAATTTCTTTGTCTGCCAAAGAAGAGAAAAAGAGTGCATTCTCTTGGAATGCAGAAAAGAAACAGGGGGGTGTCATGAGAATGTCACTTTGTGTAGATCTGGTGATTTTATTAGCTCAGACGGAGCTATAAGTCAATCATTTGTGTTCATCAGATTAGTAGTTTATGCGTACAAGGGGGTATCGCGAGTAGGGTTGGGTACCGTTCACATTTGAACCGGTATCGGTGCCTGAAATTCTGTACCGCTACCCAACGGTACCTTTTTGGTACTTTACTCTCTGTGTAACAACAAAACATTTATTTCAGTGTAAAAAATGTCAAAACTCTCAATTTCAACATTTTGAACAAAAGGGCCCAATAATATATATATATATATTTTGTTTGCGTTTATATTTTTTCTGATAATCAAATGAAGGCATGAGAAACATTTATTTACTTTTAACCAAATTAAAATGATACCCTTTCATTTTTTTTGCCAAACAAACAATGGTTTACTGTTTAAATTAATAAATACATGGTAGACAAATAGTGTGAATATTTCTTTAAAAACATTTTAATTATAATTGTATTTTTTTCTGAAATTAATTGGTTAATGTGGTTGTAATAATTATTCTTATCATTTAATTGTTTTATTTAAATTTGACAGTAAATGGAATATATAAAGACTTACATATACTGTACAAAAGTAATACAAGAGTAATATATTTATTATTATTATTATGTTAAACCACACTTTTATTTTGACAGGTTGCCTGGACGTTTCTGTGTGTATACAGTATGATATGATTCTAGTTTTCTCAAATGAAACGGTAAAATTCTCATGAAGTGACTCTCACAGCCTGTGAGTTCATGTGTTTATGTTGTCATGTAGTAAGATGCTGAGAATCACCGCGAGTTCACGTGTGCTTCAGTATTTGTGTGGTAAACAAAACCACGTTCCTTCCATTCATAAATACAGAGGCTAACGGAACATGCAGGATTCATATTTAAACTGTCTTTTTGCATTTTAATATTCACATACACTAGTTCATATCGCGATTCGAATTCTTTTATTCATCCAAAAATTGGCGAATTTTGTGGCATTCCGCGCTATAGAGTAAATTCAGTTTTTTATGAATGGACTCCGCCATCCTGTCCGCATTTTCGGGGAAACCATATGATGCTAGAAATGTAAGCACACTTCAGAACATTTCGGTTTGCCATGTGTGTTGTGTTTTAAAGAGTTGCAGATGTGACATCATATCACAGGTCGGTCGGTCGGTCTCTCTCTCTCTCTCTCTCTCTCTCTCTCTCAATTCAATTCAATGTGTGCTTTATTGGCATGACAATTTTTACAGTGTATTGCCAAAGCATAGTGTTTACAGTAAATACAGAACATATTCACATGCAACAAAAACATGCATGCATACATAAAAAAGAAAAGGAAAAAAAGAAAATGCAAACCAACATTTTAGAATTGCATGAACAATTTAAAATTACATTTGGTGTGTGTGTGTGTGTGTGTGTGTGTGTGTGTGTGTGGGCGCATCACTGATTTGTCGACTCCTCCCTCTTTTTGTGACATGCATCAATGTATCTTGCTGCTAATAAGATGCAATCTTGTTTTTCACCTAATAAATATAGAATTTGTGTTTTCTTGTTTAATAATTTGAAGTCAGGGCAAAGTGTTTCAAATTTGGGATAAAAAGTGTCTCTAATATGTTGATAGTTGGGGCAGCTGGTGAGGAAGTGTTGCTCGGTCTCCACTTCTCCATGGGTACAGTACGGGCAGATACGGCTCTCTTTGGGCAGCCAGTGCTGGTGATATCTGCCCGTCTCTATACTCAGAGTATGGTTGCTCAGTCTGTACCTCGTCATCTGTCGTCTTAGTTTACAGTCTTTCACTGTACTCTGTTTCTCTGTTTAGGGCCAAATAACATTCAAGTTTACTTTGTTTTTCTGTTGTTTCTTTCCAATAGGTTAGATACTTTTCTTGTTGTGCTTTTATAATTTGGTTGGGATGAATTTTGTGGATGGGTGTTTCAGTGTCCTGATGCTGGATGTTGTTAGTCGTGTTAGTTTGTGTTTGCAGCTTCAGGATCATCTGAATCAGGGGACTTCTTTCAGGGTTCACTTCATGGTTTTTTAGGGCTTTAAAGTGGTAAGAGTTGGGGTCGCTCATTTTTAGGTGTTTCCAAAATTTGATGGTTCGTTTCTCAATGCGCATTATTAGAGGGTATTGGCCTCTAATAATGCGCACTCTCTCTCTCTCTCTCTCTCGTATGCGCACCCAAATGCTCTCTCTCTCTCTCGTATGCGCCCAAATGTGCGATCTCTCTCTTTCGTATGTGCGCCCAAATGCGTTCTCAGGTACCGAAATTTGGTACTGTAAGAATCTTTTGTCTGCCTCGACCCAGATTCCACTCCACAATATATGTTTGATCATGCTCATTTCCCAAAATGGCTTAATTATTATAGAGAAGAACAAAGTCAAAGGTTTTACAACCAGAGCAACTTCATTTACATGAAGGGTAGTAAATTGAAAATGTATAATAGGTTAGGACTTTAGGATGTTTAGGGTTCATTCCAACTCCGTTGAACCCAAGGTACAACAGTACCGAATAATTTTATGTGAATCGGGACTCCGTAATACCGACGCAATTCGGTCTGTACCCTTAAAAGTACCGAGATCGGTACCCAACCCTAATCGTGAGCCGTCTGTTTCTGGAATATCTACAGATTGTTATTTATGCTGAAGTTAGTCAGGAACAACACCACTGACGTTCTGTTCATAAGTGGAAAGGGTCAGTTATTGCTGTCTCAGTGCTTGCAGATCCAGGATGTGGCTCTCTAATGGCGCTTTTCCACTGCATGGTACGGTACGGTTCGGCACGGCTCGGTACGGTACGGTATGGCTCAGTTCGGGTCGGTTTGCATTTCCACTGCAGTTTAGTACCGCTTTAGAGTGGGCGGGATTATTCACGCGTCGTTATAATTGCGCCGCCTCTACTATGGTGACGTCATCATAAACGCGCCACAAACAAACTCACAACAAAGAAAGGAGACGGAATAGTGTTCTTCACTCTCGGCATGTGGATGTTTTTAACAGCAATGGAGAGGTCTATGAGTATGCTTGGGATTTACCCGCAGCAGCAGAGACTGTGGCAGTGACACGGTCTGTAGAGGAGGAGAGCAGGGATGTTCGTGCAGGTGTGCTGCGTTACTTGATTAAGTTAGTTAACTACTCATGTAGCGTGTTCTGTAAAGTGAATTATCAATAAACTTTTAAATATTTCAAAATATACAATGTTTCCCTTGTTTTTTATTTATTTATGTGATGGTTTTTATAATCGTGGCATTAATCATTTGTCTTTTTCAAGAGGTTCATTACGTGCTCATACAATAATACATATTTAATATAGTCTGGAGGTACACTTATTCGATCAGATTGTTTTTAATTGAAGCAAAACACCGATACAAAGGTAAACATATAAACAGAAAACATACTCTGAAAATATAGCAAGTTCAAAAGTAACATTATATACGTAAGGCTTTTTCCTTCGGCGTCGCGCCATCAAGCTCTCACTGGATCCACTCCTCGGCTATCAATGAGAGGAACATCTGTACTTCCTCAACAGACAACGACACTGCTATTCTGTGGTTGATGCAAAAATGTGCGTTTGTTTAAACAGAAGTTGCGTCCGATCCTTCGCTGGCTGTGCTGATTTAAATCTAGCGGGTCGGGCTGTAGAGGAGGGTCTCGTGTCGCAAGTTCAGTGACGCAGTAATGACGATTCTCTCCGGCCAATCAGTGATCAGTAGAGTTTACACGTCACGTTTTGGTAACGGTACGGCTCGCTTGGAACCTCGACCGAAGTGGTACTAAAAAAGTATCAGGTACCAGGTACAGTACCCAGTGGAAAACCCCCCAAAAGTGAACCGTAACGTGCCGTACCATGCAGTGGAAAAGCGCCATAAATCTCTCCCTTCCTGTGTTTTTTGCGGAGATATGGAGAGCATGGCAGGAAGCTAGTCAGTCTATGGTTGATCATTTATTACTTTTTGAGACCACAGATGGCTGAGAGAAGACTTCTCAATTTCCTATAAGGACTGCTTTGTTCTGAAGTTATTTTGTGTGTCCATTCGATAAGGTCCTACACATATGATTCTGAGAGTTCAGTGTTAATAGCAGCAGACTACTACTGGATAGTGGTATTAGTTGAGAGATTAACCAAATTTCTTGTAGCCCTGGGAAGTATTTTTGGATGGGCCGAACAAGGACTAATTCCCTTATCTAGGGTATGCAACATGCATGCAAATCTGTTTAAAAGAAGATGTACAGATTTAGAAACAGTTGTGTGCCTTTTGGGAAGTAGAGACTTTGGGCATACTGAACAAGACAGCTGGAAGTCCAGATAAAAAAAGCAGCTGTACAACTCAGACAGTAACTTTTAAGGATGGACATTATCAGGTAGAGCTATTCTGGATACCAGATATGTGACCCTGGAACACAAAAATTGTCTTAAGTCGCTGGGGTATATTTGTAGCAATAGTCAAAAATACATTGTATGGGCCAAAATGATTGATTTTTCTTTTATGACAAAAATCATTAGGACATTAAGTAAAGATCATGTTCCATGAAGATATTTAGTAAATTTCCTTCTGTAAATATATAAAAACTTCATTTTGATTGGTCCAGGGTCACATACCTCATACCTCATTTATAAAGCATGGGTATGCACAGATTTGATCTTATATAGAGTGTGCGTATGCTTAAATCCATGCCAGCACTCATATTTATAAAAAACGTCTTTGACGTAGAAAAGTGCTTAGCGTCACATCAGGGTCTGAGAAGACGTACGCACTTTTTATTGTCATAGTACTGCAGGTTTTTGAAAATGTAAGCAGCTCGTTGTTCTAAAATATGATGATTGGTGATATTTTACATGATGTTAATGACAATAATTAGGAGTCGTTTACAATGCAGAGAACTGAAACCATTCAATTGTGCGCAAGTTTAAGATAATTTGTGATTCATAGATTTCACATCTGAAAGTGAGGCGTACGCGTGATTTCTGTCTGTAAGTTCATTCTATGAATTGCATTAGCGCATATCTGAGAAATGATCGTAAGATCAAATTTAGGATGGTTTATAAATGAGGCCCCAGAGCCACCAAACTATTTCAGGGTGGCTTAGAGAATGTTTGAGAAGCTGCAGAGAAAACTAAAAGCTGACGTAACCTTTTACACCAAAAAAATGAGATTTAATAAAAAAAATTGAACTTTCACTTTTTCAAAATCTTCATCTTTCTCTTTATCTTTCTCTCCTTCCCTTGCTAGCATTAACTTATTTGAACAATGCATGAGACTTGGTGTTATTGGCACTTCCTCTGTATGTTTGCCTCTTCAAGATTAATCGCTTTATGCACTCCCAATTGTAAGTCGCTTTGGATAAAAGCGTCTGCTAAATGACTAAATATAAATGTAATACAAGACTATTTATAGCAAGGCAGTCACTGACTCCTAGTTTAAAACCACAGTTAACTATCTGGTTTCTTCAACTTCCACTCGAGAGGAAATCTGCCTTTAAACTTAAAGAAAAAGGATTTAACATTTATAGAGATAATTATCGTTATCAACTGATATGAACAATTTTATTGTGATAATTTTTTTGGCTATATTGCCCAGCCTTAGTGGCTTGCTGCCTTTGCAGCTCATATGAGTTTTCCCCTAGCTTAAATGGTGTCACTGTAGGCCGGGTTACGAATGTAACTAGGAAAATGGCCCTAGAGGAACATTTATTTATCGGGGAACTGCCTTGGTGGCTAGTCCCTGTAACTGTTTTTATAACTAGGGGCGAAAGCCCCTAATGGTGAGATTAGTGCTCGATTGAGTGTCAAGTATTCAGCTACTGCGGCATGTACAGCCTGACTCCTTTATCAACTAACATTTAGATTTTCCCAGCTCCCCAGAGTATTTATGAGTTAGCTCCTGCTTAATTGAAAGATTCTGAGGCAATGGTGCTCCATACGGAGTTATACAGTGGCTGACTCCACCTTGCTCTCAAGCGGCATTGGATATTGATTCATTCTTTCCAGAGAAAGGGAGAGATGTCTAATTTTCATTATATTGAATAACCTGAGACATTTTGTGCCTGCAGATAGATAGAGAGTATGCTGTTCAAAAGGCTCTGTATTCTGTTGGCTTTCCTGTTCCTCATCCAGTGCTATATTGCACAGATACTCATGTCATCGGCACAGAGTTTTACATCATGGAACATGTACAGGTACTCATAGCCAGTAAATGTTAACTTCATTAAAATGTAATTCAATAAATTCATTAATGCAATTTCTACATTGGACCATTTTTGAGTTAAATATAGCCAAACGGAGGCAATTTTGTTTCAAGATTGTAATACTTTTTGAGATGCAAAGTAACAGCTCTAGCTCAAGCAGTTAAAACTACACACTTGGCCAGAAGGGGGCAGGCAATGTTGTTTTTTTCACCCCATTTATCAGTCTGTTTAGTTCTCACTTGTTTATGAATGGAGGTATTATTTGAAGATGAAGATATGCTGTTAATATACATCTGTACATCAGGGACGTATATTCAGGGACTTAAGGCTCCCTGGGATCAGTGCAGCAGAGCGGACGGCTCTGTATGTGGCTGCAGTGGAGACGCTAGCCAAACTTCACTCCCTAGATGTCAGTACACTTGGCCTCTTGGAATATGGGAAGGGAACAGGTTATTGTAAGAGACAGGTGAGATGATAAAATCATCAATGGGGTATTGATTTGAAAAACGTATTTTAAATCTTATTGTTCTTTAAAGCTACGGTCATCTTTTCACTCATAAAAAATGAATAAAATAAAAATAAAAAAACAACTCATCTTTTTTTTTTTTCTTCCAGGTCTTCACATGGACAAAGCAGTACAAAGCCTCTGCCCAGAAAGAGATACCAGCCATGGATAAACTTTCTGATTGGCTAAGCCACAACCTGCCAACCAATGACAATGTAGTGTCCCTTGTTCATGGCGATTTCCGAGTTGACAACCTGATATTCCACCCTACAGAGGTACTGATACTTGATGCATATGTATTTATTATCGTTCAAAAATGTTCTTAATGTTTTTGTTTTCCTTAATGTTTCACCAAAGCTGCATTTATTTGAATTCAAAAAAAAGAAAATTAATGAAAATATTATGAACTATTATTACAATTTAAAACTATTTTAATATTTTTAAAAAGTTATTAGCATTTCAGCAGTCATTACTCCAATCTTTAGTGTCACATGCTACATTATTTCAAGATTCTTCAGGATAATTTAATTTAGAAATCTTTAGTAGTTGATCATTTAAATTAGTTCTTTACTGAATGAAAGTATTAGTTTCTTTAGTCTTTTTTGAAAATGTATAAACATTTGTAGAACACAATATAGAGTATGTAAATTCCTCCATAAAATCTCTGCAAACTAACTTTAAAGGGATCTCCCTTCTGCTGTTCTAATGCCATATGCCCTTCTTTGTTTTTCAGACCACAAAAAGAGAAATTTAAAGAAATGTTCAGCTCATGCTCATCCATATTATGGCAGTGAAAAGAGACCAGTAACAAGCTATTAAAAAATATGCAAAAGTATCACAGAATTGATAGGCTCATGATACTCTATTAGCAATCAAGATTAATAAAACACAACACAAAATACAATACAAATATTTCCTTCTTTAAGGTGAATTTATGTGTTGTGCTCATCGCAACAAGAAGTTATTGTTTTCACATCTGACAACTGTTTGTGAGCTTTTCTGCGCGAGTTGGAGTGAACTCCTGCACTAATAAAGTCTCATGTTTGCACAGTCATGCATAGAAACCAATGTCCAAGGTCAGGATTTTCGTTAAATAACACATTTAGCTGTACAACACCCCCACAACATTTGAAGTATAAGACGCATGTCGCATAGGACTCTGTTATACTCTTTTGATAGCTGGTTGCTATTCACTGTCATTATATGAACAAGCACAAGTGAGACAGAGAAAGCTCGTTCACCTTTTGCTGTACAACGTGAACGGGGGACAGATAAAAGTAAATGATCACTAGATCTTAAAGACCTAGAGGCTGTATATGGCTTGATGAGATCACAAATATAATCCGGGACAGACTTATGCAATGCCTTGTATGCAAAATGAAGGATCTTAAAGTAGACTCTGTTTTATAGGGAGTCAGTGCAACGAGGCAAGGACAGGAGTGATATGATCCCTTTTCTTAGGGATCATATTGTGTGTTAAGAATCATATTGTGTTGTTAAGAATCTGGTTGCTGCATTTTGAACCATCTGCAATCGAGACAGTGTAGATTGAGGTAGGCCAATGTACAAAGAATTAAAGTAATCCAAACGAGAATAAATTAGTGTATAGGTTATTACATCGAAAACCTAACTGTGTTTTAATGGAATTGTTAGTAGCAGCAGGGCCCTGTAGAAGCACTTCGGTTTTATTTTCATTCAATTGTAAAGAGTTTTTTTTTTTGTCATCCAGGTCTTGACTTCATTAAGGCATAGAAAAAGATGATCTAATGAAAAGTAATTTCCTGGTTTGATTGGAAGATGATATAGTTGGAGGTCATCAGCGTAACAATGATAATTAATGTTATGTTTCAGTATTGCGCCCACGAGGAGCATGTAAATGGAAAACAAATGAGTGATCAAGAATGGATCCCTGTGAAACACCACAATTGATAGGTGCAGACGGTGAAGTAAATGACCTGATATTTACAGAAAAGTCCTCCCCTTTAAGTATGAGATGAACCACTCTATAACAACACCCCAACAACACTCAAGTCGTTTCAGAAAAATATTGGGGTCAACAGAATCCAAAAAAAAAACAGTATCACTTAGATTTAAAAGTATCAGGATAGCAGATGGCCCAGAATCAATGGACAGCAGAATGCCATTTGTAACCTTCAGCAATGCTGACTCAGTGCTATGCAGTTCTCTAAAACCAGATTGAAACAGGTCTAAAATATTAAAAGTATCCAGGTACGAAGTAAACTGTGAGAGTGCAATTATTATATTTTTTTTGCAACACAAGGGGGAGAAAATGGTGGCGAATTAATTTTCATTTTTGAGGGAACTATCCCTATGCATAGAGAAAATATTTAGCGATTACAGTTGTTACCTTTATGGATTTAATCAGAGACTTAAGACTTTTCCATCCTCCCATCAGTAAATTACTTATTACAAAGATAATTGTAAAGATCAAGTGAATCAAAACTGACTGGCAGGGCAAGTCTTTAATTAATCTCAAATCTTAGTTATAATGTCACATCTTTGAGCAGAATGTTCTTAATGAGCCTATTAAAACTCTACATTCCCACATAATAGTGTGGAAGTGATTGGTAATTAATATACCACTATTTTTCTGTCAGTCAAACCAAAACCTCAGTTCCTCCCATAAAATAATTCATACTTTTTGTTATGTGAGAAGAAATGTTACTGGATCTGGTCTCTTGAAAGCTTTATTGTCTCTCTACAGGCTCGTGTATTGGCTGTCCTGGACTGGGAACTGTCCACTACTGGACAGCCAATAGCAGACTTGGCCTACTTTCTCATGCCACACCACTTGCCCAGTCACTACAAGGTCATTAGCACAATTGGTGGAGTCACAGGAGTGAAAGGTGGGGCATCTCTTTTTTTGTTTTTTATATATATATTTCTGTAGAGTTAGGAATACGGTGTCATTTTTTTCCAGTACTGGCATTATCTGAATTTGTCCTTGTCTCTATATATACTTGTATTATCTCTTTATATTTCATGTATTAATCCATACATTGCTTTTGAACAGGAATTCCCTCTCCAGATGACCTTGCCTCCATTTACTGCCATTGTCGAGGCATCCCAAACTCTCTTCCCCAGCAAAACTTCTTCATTGCCATGGCTATTTTCAAAATGGCTGCAATTGCACAGGTATTAAGTTTTAAAAATTAACGCAGACCATGCCAAGCCATTGTGATTAAAACAAAGTTAAACTGTGCCAAACAGATAAAGACATTCACTGATATGGAGAAGGTAAATTCACCTGCTGCAAAGGGGCCGTTTTTTTATTAAAAAAGTGACCGTTAAAGTAATTATAGCTATATTTATCCAATATTATTACATGAGTTCTAATCAAATTATTGAATTAATTGACATTAAAAATATTGTGAGTTAAAGTATTCATTATTTGAGAAAAAGAGAGTTGAGTGCTATGAAAGACATGAAACTAAGCATAGCTATATATCATTCAACAATTTGGGGTCAGGAAGATTATTTTTTTAAGAAATTAATTATTTTATTAAGTAAGGATGTGTTAAATTGATCATGAGTTACAGTAAAGACATTAACATTTGCCATCACAGGAATAAATTACAGTTTAAAATATATTTTAATTATAAACAGTTATTTTAAATTGTAATTTTATTAAAATACTTCTTCATAGATGCAAACTCCTCGCCTTTCAGTGACAACTCACTTTTTTTAGATCAAAACAGGTCACCTATGAGATTTGCTTCGATCCAGTGAGAAAGTGTTTTTACGGGTGGGTCTTACATGGGTACTTGTGATCTTACAAGTGTAAATAAAGAACTGGGGCTGGTTGCAGACTGGTCACTAATTTTTTTAATTGAGTTATATTAATTGAAGCCTGATGATTTTACTCCCAGAATGCCAATTGTGTAGTTCAAGATATCAAATGATTGGTAAACCTTGTGTTAATTTAGTTTTTTTTTAAATGCACTGCTATACACACAGGGGAAGTGACACTATTTCCTATGTCAGGAAAGCACACAGAGTCTAAACATTAAGTACTTTTTCTTTCCCCATTTTAGGGGATCTATGCAAGGCATTTGTTGGGCAATGCCAGTTCTCCTAACGCAGCTGAGTTTAAAGAGAGCGTGGAGCCCTTAGCTGAGCTGGGTTTACAAATCGCCTCAGGTACAAAATAACAATCTCAACTCCACATGCACATTAGAGTAAACACCTGAATAACAGATCATTTGTTAATGAAAATGTTTAAGTTTTCAGTGTCCAAAAATAAATTGTAAGGATACATTTCTTTATTAGCAAGTTTTGTTTAATGAGCAATCTGTGTTCTGGTTGTATTTTTGTGGTTTATTTTTGAGATTGTTTCCTTATAAACAGAATATGTTATTAAAGGCGTTTCCATGTAAGCAGGGTGTATAATTATTGTAATATAATTATTTTTATTGTCAGGGTATGTGGTTTAAAATTGTAATTATAAATGTTGATAATATTTTATAATGCATTTTCTATCTGCAGCTCTACGTTAGCTATGCCGATCACTGATGAGCTGTTCATGCTGTCACCCAAAAGTAAGGCTGTCCTTCAGCATGTGAAAGAGTTCATGAGAAAGCATGTACTTCCTGCCCAACAGGTCAGAACTGCCGTCATCTCTGTGGACATGCCTCACATTAATACCACATGAGTACATAAAGATACAAATATAAAATGATACAAAATGTAATGTAAAAGGTAAATAAAACTATTCAAAAATTACTAAATGATTATAATGATTAAGATTTAGAAAGATTACTATGAAACCCCTCCCCACCAATGTTTCATTGTTTTTAGGAAGTAAAAGAGTACTACGCCAAACACAAAGACACACCTGAGAGATGGCACACACCTGCTGTGATAGAGGAGTTGAAGGTGATGATATATACAATCATGCATTTTTTACAGATAGTACAATCATATCATGTGATTAGTAAGTTAAATTAAGTAAATTAATGAATTATTAGTTTTTCATCAAGGATGCCTTTTAAGTTGGTTGATCAAAAATTATTGTTATTTATATTTCAGATAAATGTTGTTGTTTTGAATTTAATATTTATCAAAGAATCCTGAAAGAAGTCATGGATTCCACAAAAATATTAAAATAAATTAAACATGAAAAACTGTTATTTTAAATTATTTAAATTGTTACTATATTTTTAAATAAATTAGTCTTGGTTAACACAATTAATAAAGTTATCAACTTGAACAGACAATAACGCATCTGAATGAACTGTAGTTTGAAGGATGTTCTTTGTATGTATTAATGAAATCCTTGTGTTCAGGCAAGGCTCGAGCTGCAGGCCAGCTGGATTATTGCAGAGGAGACCGGACGCTGTTTCAAGTCTTCAACTGCCAGGCCCCAGGTGGGTGTGTGTTTCTTCACAAGTCAGAAATGTTACTGTTTTTATGGAGCTTTTAGATTATGGCTTTAAGGTACACTTATACTTAGGGTTTTATACTGCAGAATGATTAAAATAACATGAATTACACACAGATTTACAGCTATAATTACTGAAAATGACGGGGTTTTTTTAGAGATTGTGATTCTGCCATATTTATTGTACGTTATACAGTGGGGCAAAAAAGTATTTAGTCAGCCACCAATTGTGCAAGTTCTCCCACTTAAAAAGATGAGAGAGGCCTGTAATTTTCATCATAGGTATACCTCAACTATGAGAGACAAAATAAGAAAAACAATCCAGAAAATCACATTGTAGGATTTTTAAAGAATTTATTTGCAAATTATGGTGGAAAATAAGTATTTGGTCACCTACAAACAAGCAAGATTGCTGGCTCTCACAGACCTGTAACTTCTTCTTTAAGAGGCTCCTCTGTCCTCCACTCGTTTCCTGTATTAATGGCATCTGTTTGAACTCGTTATCAGTATAAAAGACACCTGTCCACAACCTCAAACAGTCACACTCCAAACTCCACTATGGCTAAGACCAAAGAGCTGTCAAAGGACACCAGAAACTAAATTGTAGACCTGCACCAGGCTGGGAAGACTGAATCTGCAATAGGTAAGCAGCTTGGTGTGAAGAAATCAACTGTGGAGCAATTATTAGAAAATGGAAGACATACAAGACCACTGATAATCTCCCTCGATCTGGGGCTCCACGCAAGATCTCACCCCGTGGGGTCAAAATGATCACAAGAACTGTGAGCAAAATCCCAGAACCACACGGGGGATCTAGTGAATGACCTGCAGAGCTGGGACCAAAGTAACAAAGGCTACCATCAGTAACACACTGCGCCGCCAGGGACTCAAATCCTGCAGTGCCAGACGTGTCCCCTGCTTAAGCCAGTACATGTCCAGGCCCGTCTGAAGTTTGCTAGAGAGCATTTGGATGATCCAGAAGAGGATTGGGAGAATGTCATATGGTCAGATAAAACCAAAATATAACTTTTGGTAAAACTCAACTTGTCGTGTTTGGAGGAGAAAGAATGCTGAGTTGCATCCAAAGAACACCATACCTACTGTGAAGCATGGGGTGGAAACATCATGCTTTGGGGCTGTTTTTCTGCAAAGGGACCAGGACGACTGATCTGTGTAAAGGAAAGAATGAATGGGGCCATGTATCGTGAGATTTTGAGTGAAAACCTCCTTCCATCAGCAAGGGCATTGAAGATGAAACGTGGCTGGGTCTTTCAGCATGACAATGATCCCAAACACACCGCCTGGCAATGAAGGAGTGGCTTCAGAAGAAGCATTTCAAGGTCCTGGAGTGGCCTAGCCAGTCTCCAGATCTCAACCCCATAGAAAATCTTTGGAGGGAGTTGAAAGTCCGTGTTGCCCAGCGACAGCCCCAAAACATCACCGCTCTAGAGGAGATCTGCATGGAGGAATGGGCCAAAATACCAGCAACAGTGTGTGAAAACCTTGTGAAGCCTTACAGAAAACGTTTGACCTCTGTCATTGCCAACAAAGGGTATATAACAAAGTATTGAGATGAAATTTTGTTATTGACCAAATACTTATTTTCCACCATAATTTGCAAATAAATTCTTTAAAAATCCTACAATGTGATTTTCTGGATTTTTTTCTTCTTATTTTGTCTCTCGTAGTTGAGTTATACCTATGATGAAAATGACAGGCCTCTCTCATCTTTTTAAGTGGGAGAACTTGCACAATTGGTGGCTGACTAAATACTTTTTTGCCCCACTGTATGTAGGGTTGGGAATCGAAAATCGATTCCGATTCCAGAATCGGATACTTAAGGTCAGGAATCGGATACTTGTTGTCAAATTAAAAAGCAACTGATCTAAACTTGGCCACCCTGCTCAAAACGGCAGTTTTTGTGCCCTTTTTCTTGACAAGAAAAGCCTTTATTAAGACGCGGAACCGGTGTATTTTTTTGCATCCAAATCAAATGGGAGACTTTTTAGACCCGCACTGCAGCTTTGTCTCATGCCAGGCACGAGTCAAATGAGCGTGGAAAAGGTGCGCGAGTCAAATGAGCGTGGAAAAGGTACACCAGCCAAATGAGCTTCGGTAGAACAATGAGATGCTTTTAGGCTATATGTCAGTAAAACAAACTTTCCTGTCCTGTCAGCCGTCACTGTGCTCACGGCGCATACTAAAATATAGGCTCTCGTGCGATTCCAGATCACAATAAGGTGCAAGCTGATATGTATTTTAGTTTGTAATTTAATGCACAAGTAAATGTGAGCACAATGCATTTATACTAGAAAACATGCACTATTTTTCATTCATTTTAAAAGTACAAAGGACAATAAAACCATTTAAATGCATAAAACAACTAATTTTACAATCGGGCATTTATGTGCTGTAGTCTTCCGGCCTTTTTCACATTCTTATTATCACTAAATACATGTCTCATCCATGAGTATGTACTGTTAGAGAACAAGTTTTTTGGGGTTTTGAGAGCCAGAACCAAACAGACAGAGCAATTAAGCTATAGTGAGCCCCTTTATTAAAATACCTGGAGGTGAGGAATAATACAAAAAGTTGTCATATTCACTCAGTATTACTTGATATAATAATTTACAAATATCTAAATTACAATTACGTATAAATTAATTTTATTCAGCTGTGTTTTATGCACTAAAATAGTCTAGTACTTTATAGTCAACCACATTTTTATATTGAAATAATGTAGATTTCAGCCACCCCAGGCTGGTTGCTGGCCCCTCCCTGGCCACCCCAAACATCCTGGCTCTGCCACTGCCAAGCAGCAAACGATCACATCAGTCAGTGTGATTTAAACATTTAAACCTGCATTCTCGCTGCCGCTGACCTAAAGAGAGCAGCTGTCATGTATATGAATGAAACAGCTTCACAGTCTTTTCAACCACACAGTATCATTCAATTTACAGAAGCACTGTTATACATGTGTATAGTTCAGATATAAACTCTGATATGTATGGTAGCGACTAAAATAGAGTAAATCTCCTTTTGAAAGTAATTTGATACTTCAAATGAAGATTTATCGATTACATTGCTACACCAGTGGGTTGGCGAAAAGTGTCTGTTAAAATGTATTTGTCTTTGAATCATACAAGAGATTCATTAAAGGATGCTGATTCATCCAGTAATGAAACAAGTACATCTTGAGTGAGTAATTCATAAATTACATGTGATGTTGCTTAGTTGTCTAATATTTTTTTCTTCAGAATCATGAGAGAACCACAACTTCCATTGAGGAAAAACAAATAAAATTATCCAGAATCATGCAGCTCTTTTTTGCACACAAACAGCTCTTAAAGATTCCAGTTTTTATGTAGCCTGTTGATTTTTTTTCATGGCTTTCAGCTCCAATAAATGGTTTGCTAAAAAGAGACACAGGATAAATGTTTGATATCATTATTTAATCACATTGGAATCGAAACTAGGAATCAGAATCGGAATCGATAAGCAGAATCGGAATCGAAATCGATACAATTAAAATGATACCCAATCCTAGTTATATGTCACAAGTTTGTGTTATGTAGAAATACTCTAATGTTTACAACAAAAAACCTTTTATCAATACTACATGTATGTGCAATAGGATTTGTCAAGTTTTACACGTCAGCATTTTATAGAATGTATGAATGGTTTAAATAGTAGCACTAATATGTAAAATTCTTCTTATATGTAAAATTCTTCTTATTCTTCCTCTGTGTGACATATGGCAGAGTGAAACGGCTTTTTGAAGAAACAAAAGTAGGGCAGGACTTGAGTTTGTCCATCGATTTAATTGTTGAATAATTTTGATTTGCTAATTGCTGCAACTTCATGTGAGTGACAGGTTTTTGGAGGGAAGGGATTATTGACGTGCCCGAATGCATATAGGACATTAATTATTATGAGGGTACATTAATTAAAATAATGATGTGCACAAATAAACAATTTATAACAAACACTGCAACATTCCAGAAAAATATAAGAATTCTCTGTTTTAATTTCATTGTGACTATAACTCTTTAACAGACACTGGCAATATGGAAGTTCTGCACCTCTTTGGTACTGAGGAACAGAAGAGACTCTGGCTGGAGCCCTTACTAAGAGGAGACATACGGTCCTGCTTCTGTATGACAGGTAATTTGTCAAATTTGCTAATTGACCTTGTATAGTTAGGCTGGTTTCAGGTTCGTAGATCCGATTGGACGTTACTTTGGTGGACATGTGTCTTTGGGATGTTTACATATACATTAAATAGATGGACAGAGCGTTACATATTGGAACAGAGCATAGTTGTCTCTAGGCATAGTATTAAAACTTGGACAAATTTAAGCCTCTCTAATGTAACATATATATTAGTAGACACTAGGCTTGCCGCGATAGATGGTGATGGCGGTTATACCGGTGTTAAGCCGCAAAACTATTGCGTCACTTGCCCACCGCGGTACCGTCCCCCACCGCCGTTTAGATTTTTTTTTATAGTAAAAAAAATATTTTGTTTAGTTAGAGGACACTGCTATTAAAACTAAACGCTGCTGCTCAATGCAGCGCACCGAACGAACGACAGTCGTGCATCACAGCAGTCTAGGTCTGCATTGCTGTGGCTGTCCCGACCAGATTTCTTGCGCTCGGGGTTAATTTTCCAAATATAAGGAGGTAACGGTCGGTAACTCTAGTGCAATTTGAACTGGAGTGGGCGGTCTAACAATATCCCGTTCCTGACGTCCTTTCAGAATAGCATATCTGAGCTTTATTCTTATCGAGCACTTGTATAGCCTGCACTTGCTGCATGCGCTGCACGCATGAACCAGTGCTTCGTTCTATTTGTGGGGTCTGAGCACAGCATGTGCAACGATGCTCAGAGCAGGCAAGCAGATATAATATACGGCTCTCAAACAGAACAGACAGGTTGTGATGAGTGACAGAGCAGAATAAGGATGGAACAAAGTGTAGATGCCAGGGCTCTAGACTAACTTTTTGCACTGGTTGCACTGGTGCGCCTAACTTTTTTTCTTTGGTGCACCAGCACAAAAGTTAGGTGCACCCAAATTTTCATATAGGCAATATTGACTAGTAAACGATTAACTAACAATCTGGTCAACATAAAGTTCTTTATTTGAAGCACAATCCTACAATAAAGGTAACTTACTGAAAAAGAGTTGGTGCTGAAAGTGCTTCACTGAGCAGAGATTTAAACTTAAAACATCTCAAGATAAATTAAATAAAAAGAAAATCTAAATTAAGTGTTTTCAGGGTATCAAACTGAACATACCATGGCTCAATGTCTTATGGACTATCCTCCATTGCAGTCACATGCCCCTCGGATGATCAACTCCTGTAGTTTTTCCTTCTTGATCTTTGGCCTTGGCTAAACCAGCTGGCCACACTCTCTCTAGCATCAACATCTTCCAGACTTGGCCCCTCTACACTGATTCTTATCAGACCTTCCACTGTGTCTGACTGAAGGGATGCTCTAGTGCAGTGCTTCTCAACCCCCCCTTAAACCTATAAAAAAATCCGGCACCCCATCTCACCTCAGACTACCAAATAATTTCAGTAAACATTATGAAAAAAATATATATTTAAAGAAGGAAAAAACACCTGTTCTGTCTGTGCTCATACTGTATTTTAATTAGGGATGGGTATCGTTAAGGTTTTAACGGTATTACTACTCTTATCGATACTGCTTATCGATCCGGTACTTTAACGGTATTCTCATCTGTACTTTTTGTTATTTATATATACAGTGGGGCAAAAAAGTATTTAGTCAGCCACCAATTGTGCAAGTTCTCCCACTTAAAAAGATGAGAGAGGCCTGAAATTTTCATCATAGGTATACCTCAACTATGAGAGACAAAATAAGAAAAAAAAAATCCAGAAAATCACATAGTAGGATTTTTAAATAATTTATTTGCAAATTATGGTGGAAAATGTCCACAACCTATATATTACGATATACAATATATATGATACAAACTGATACAACGATCAGTTTCTCAACATATACAGATGGTGCTGTAATGCCCCCAGAGTTTTCACATGTGTTGATGTATGACAATTTTCCCCATTATTTATCCCAGTGTGTATGCACATGTGCTGTTTTAGCTGTCATACTTCAGACAATAGCTGTAATTCTTATTCATGTTTGTGTAACAAATACCAGAAGTCATTTAAAATATCTACACTAGGTTATCATTTCCATCTTGACAGCCACTCTCTTTATTTGTGTTTTCTCACTCTGCTGTTGAGCACCAGATATGCTGTTGAGCACCCCAATTTACAAAATAAGTGTTACGATGCTTTAGAGATTGGCTTAACTAGACACAAAGCATATTCATTATAAAAGTGGCTTTGGATTTTAGGATTTACATAATTTAAAAATTTACATAATTTGTCCAGGTCTAGAAGCCACTCATATATCCAGGTTTTCCAAGATGGTTGAGGGGGTGAATTAAAATAAATAAAGTTCTTGATTTTTAGATTTTGTCTACTTTTTTAAAATCTTTTAAATTTATTCTGAGCCCCCCTAGTGAGCCACTAAGCCGACCTTGCCCATTTAGTATTAATTCATTTCAATAGATTAATTTATGAATCTTCTTATGTTTCTTCTTATATTTCTTCAAAAAACATATTGCCATATAAATATTCAGTAAGTAAATTTAGTTTTATACTTTTTAACCAATTGATTAAAAATACTTCCTCATGTTAGCCATTTGTTCATGAACCAGTCTTCAGTGGTAATGTTTGTTTGTGGATCAATGACAATTAAGAGTGTCCATAATTAGGGGTTTGCGATATGACGATTTTTGATCGTGGACGATAAAAATGTCTCCACAATCTGCTTTTGAAGAAATAACGTAGTATTGTGCTACAGCACACATTCTATCAGTTGCAGTTCTGGCGCCTCCGTCTTTATATAGTGTACAACATGACATACAGCGGTAGAGATACTCTGACAGGACACTGCACTTATTTGCGATCGCAAAAGTACATTATTTGCATTCAAGCCTTGCCGGTTAAATGTTTAATTCGTGCGCTGGTCTGATGTCCGCTCTTTCTGAGCGCATACACCAGAAGCACGCGCACTAAAACCCTGTCAAACAGCGCCTGATTACTGAACTAAGTTATCATTTAAGCTAATACGGTCAAAACACATAAGGTTTACATTTAGCCTCAGTTGGTTGTGTCTAAAATGAAAGTTAAAACAACAGCTGAGACAAACGGATGCGTGCCTGCATATAGGTCTTAAAGGGACAGTATTAAACATGCAGCCGACTGTCATAAAGGGATGGTTCAGCCTACAATTTAATTTCTATCATTATTTACTCACTCTCGTGTTGTCCCAAACCTGTATTCATTTCTTTCTTGTGCTGAACACAAAATAAGATATTTGGGTGAATCTGGGTAACCAAACAGTTGCTGGTCCACATTGACTTTGATAGTAGGAAAAATATGGAAGTCACCGAGGATCAGCAAACTGATTGGTTTTCCTTGTTCCTCAAAATAGCATTTACGTTCAGCAGAAGAAAGAAACTCACTTAGGTTTAAAACAACTTTTGAGTAAATGATGGTATAAAAATAAAACACCATGACAGACAGATGGCATCATTTTTATTTTTGGATGAAATATTCCTATTTTAATGTTAATACATTTATGCATTTAGCAGACGCTTTTATCCAAAGTGACTCACAGTGCATTCAGGTTATACATTTTTGTCAGTATGTGTGTTCCCTGGGAATTGAACCCACAACATTTTGCGCTGCTAACGCAATACTCTACTACTGAGCCACAGGAACACTACTAAAACAACAAAACACAGAGATAAATCACTCACTATTCTTGACTGAAAAACTTTAATACAGTTTCTTTAGGAATCAGTCTATATACATTTTTATTTTTACATTTGTTCATTCAGTTTCTTGAAAGCTCCTGCTAAATACATATATTTTACCTGGAAATAAAGCACTGTTTGTTTTACTTGTATATTATGTGTATTTGTAATCTGTATCTTTGTTCTTATTTTTTAATGAGAAAGATTATTATTATTATTTTTTTTATCTTTGGCCACTTTGGCCTAAATTGGCCGTTGACCATCATGGCCTCCTAATCATCCCCATACACTGATCGGCTTCATCACTCTGTCACCTCTCCACCAGTAAGCTGGTGTGTGGTGAATGTTCTGGTGCACTATGGCTGCCGTCGCATCATCCAGGTGGATGTGCACATTGGTGGTGGTTGAGGAGATTTCTCACTTCTATGTAAAACGCTTTGAGTACCCAGAAAAGCGCTATATAAATGTAACAAAATATTATTATTATAAATATCTGCCATTCTTTTGTTTTTCATTTTTTTTGTTAACTGTTAAAGGCTTTAATAGTGAAATTAGTTTGGCTGTAATGCTCAGACAACTTGCAAAATAGCAAAACCAACATGACGAAGAATCGTGAAAAAATCGTGAATCGTGATATTTATTTTTTATTTTTTTATATTATATTTTTTCCATATCGCCCACCCCTATCCATAATAATAAAAAGGAAAATGTTTTTAGAAGTCTACTGTTTAGAAATGTCATCTTTCAATGTACAGTTGACAGTTGGTTTCATATTGTTTAAAAAAAATCTATTTTAAAGAAATTATATAATTTAATACTAATTTAATAAAATGTCATGCATGTGCACTTTGTAACGATTACAAACGAAACATTATGATGTTTTTGAAGTTATACTTTTAAGAGACGTCTGAGTTGCTTTGCCGAAACAAATAATGCAAAACATAATGTTTTTATTTTAAATACTTGGTAGGATAACATTTCTTGACTTCTTTTTTTCTAAAATTATTTTCATCTCTTTTTGTTTTTATTTATTCTAGAGCCGGATGTTGCTTCAAGTGACGCCACAAACATGAAGTGCACCCTTCACAAAGACAAAGACCATTTTATCATTAATGGCAAAAAGTGGTGGAGCAGCGGTAAGCGTGTGAATGTCACAGTACAAGATTGAAAGTAAGAGAGGAGAGAAAATATTTTGTTTGTCAGTTGTCAAGAAAATTGTAATTTTTAGGGGTTTATTCCTGTGGAGATTAAACATGTTAAAAGGAACACTGGACAGCGGGAGTTTAGATTTCATAGCCTTAGTGTTTTAACCAATATCTTACCACAAAGACGATCACAATGGGTGGCAAAGCAGAAACAGACCAATTAGTCGAAGTTCCTGCCTTCAGCTTTACCTAGAACTGAGTTGCGAGGATAAGCCCACTATCATCTCTTCCTATCTCTCAATTCTATACGACATTTTATTATTATGGTAATGAGTGTTTGAAATTGACATTTACCAAAATTGACCTGCTTTAACTTCCTTTATATGCATTTTTGTTCTTATTGTGAATGATTTATTGGTGCACATTATTCCACTAATGTAATATTTAATACAAAAATATTTTGTAAACTTTTGATTTGAAAAACGAAGGTATTAATTTATACGTTTTAAATTAACTTTATTAATATTTTATGGGGTGAAAAAATAAATGACCAATAATAAATTATATCTATATGAAATTATATTTTCTATTATAAATTATTTTATTTATATCTAGAAATGGAAATATATTACATTTTATAATGCAATCAAATCTTGATAGTTAAAATCATTTGTTCAATTAATTAATTTTCCTTATAACTGTAAAATGATTAGCAAATTTTTTATGAATGTCTATGCGTCAGCACTACTATTGCATGTAACAGTTTGCCAGTTTGAAGCACCTGTTATCACATGAAACCATATTATTTTGTTACCTCGTAAATCCTGTTTCACAGAAATATGATTTGCAAACACATATCACATACCAAACGTTTTGGATGGTGAAGTTTATGGGTGGTTGGTTCAAAGCTATACAAATATCTTCAGATATTAATGGTGACAATTTGTGAGATATTTTTGTTTGATCTGATTTGTCACCAAAGTTGTTTTGTGTGTCTCTGAGGAGTTTTAAAATTCTGTCACCAGTGTAAAGTATGTGATCTTTGTGTCATTGAGCAGTGAAAAATCCAACTTTCTAGTGCTATCTCTTTCCTATTTTAACCCGCACAGATGTACACATTCATCATCAGTACAAAGGGTAAATTATAAGTGTGACAAATCCAAATAATTCAGTTACAAGATGAGCCTATTGTGTGTAAGAGCTCCATATATCCTGTTTATTTTATTTATTTATTTTTTGAGAGGCACAGATGGTGTTTTTCACTACTATCATAAACCACCATCAGTTCTGGGGACTGCTAAACATATCTTTATTGTTGATACATGTGGAATGAATTTCAAACTGTTAACCATAGACAGTGCTATTACCGTCAATGGCCAAATACTTCACGTTTCATCTAAGAGCCTTCGGAAAGTACACTTAACTGCAGTCCATCCTTGTTGCATATCCCTGGTTTGTTTTCTAAAAGCAAGTGTTTTATTTATAAGACCTTTTGATTTGCATGTCTTCTGGCTAGAAGGGTAGTTGTTGATTAAATTAAAGAATGCTTCTAGTTCATTGGGTTTTCCTGGGCAGACTTTGCAATATGCAGATATAAATGAGATGCCCAAACAGAACGCATTTACTTGTAAAAATGTGTGTAGTTTGTTTATGCTGCGTGTATGTATTCACATGCATTAGGGCCAGATTTTGTTGGAGGATTAGCATGTATTCATTATACACACTGTATACTTTATATACAGTGTGTATAATGAATACATACTGTATACTTTATATATTTACAACTGTATGCTTTATAGAAGACTATATACATGTATTTGTGTACTCTGAGCTTATTCCTAGTGCTAAGCAGATGGCATATCTAAATTGGCTATTTAACTTATTTTTTTAATATGTAATTTGATCACATTTCCTGAGTTGCACTTATAATTAGAGGTCGACCGATTGATCGGCCGGCCGATCAATCTGCTGATTTTTGTGTCATTTTCTTTTAAATCTGCATCTGCCGATTGTGCTGCAAGTTAGGCCAATTAATATACAGTCGCGTCTGCAAGCAGCACGTGACACTGCCTCGTGCGGCAAGCAGATTGCCAATCCACTGGCACAACGTATAACCCGGTGATGTCCCCCTCTGCCTGCTAACTTTTTGAACAGAGAACTCCCTCAGCCATCATCACTGCGCCGTGTGTTGTTTGCACATGATGTCATTGCTGTGGCGGGAAATGCAGTTGGAGGGCAGGAAGTGATTTTTTTCTCCATAGGAATCAGTAGCAGAAATTCAAGATGCATGTGTTTTGTGCTGTTTATGAATGCTCAAATCGGCCAAACCGTGAAAACACAATGAGCTTTCGTCGTGTACAAAAATGTGTTGTTCATAAGGAGAAAAGTCAATAAATTGACTAAAAAATGCAGGAAAAAGTGGCTTGTAAACCTGCGCCTGTGGTCGACAGGAGCTGATCAGATAATGCTATTGTGTGCAAATTTGTGTGTGTAGAATTATTTATTTAAATGTAATCTTTTAGATATCATAATATTTAGGCTATACATAATATTATAAATCTGGTTGGTTTGTATTGATGACATATGTAAATGACATGCGTGTGGCCCGTGAGACGTGCACTTGGACCATAGTGCGGCCCAGTAGAAAAAAGATTGAGAACCACTGCTTTAGAAGGTAACGTTATTTTCAGTCTTTTATACTCATCTCATTAACATGAGGGGCAGTCTAGAGGCTTTTTGTCTTTGATTGCACTATTGCGTCAGTACTAAGACAAAATCCAAAGCAGCTAGGTAGTTTTATTTTACAATGACCTCTTGCATGTCAAAAGATTAAGGGTAAATTGATTTCTAAATTCACGACCCCTTAAGTTCACTTGTTTATAGAGGTTAGAGTTATTAACCATTTAAATACTTCTGGATACTTTTTTGTGCTGTTGTAGCATCACCAAGCTTATTTGCAGGTGTTAGCTTTATTTTATTCCATATCTTTGTGGCATGAGGGAACCACAAAAAGTTGTTTCCAAGCCTAATTCCATTTATTCAGATGTACTTGGTCAGTACAGTCTTTTGTCATCACTGATTTTGCAAATATGTTTTGTGTCTTCCTCATAGTTCATCATAGTACTTTTATCTCTTCCTGTCATTGTTTACTGAATGGAACTTCTGTACATTTTAGACATCATCTCATCCTCATGAGCAAAAACAGAACCAGACAGCTGTGCTGGTTACCCCTGGCCTTTTCTCTTTCAACCATTCTCATATCCTTTTCTTTTGCTTCAGCTACATCCATGAAGCCACAAAAATGCAAAGCCTTTGTACATAATTTGGCTCTTTTCCCTTTTTTTGTTCTTTTTTTTTTACACTTTTCTCTCACGGGATAGCCAATTTCCTTGAGTGACTCCCAGGCCTATGGTGAGGTTTGATCATATCTGGTGGTCTTGAACTTTGACTTTTCATGGCTCTTTTACCCCTTTGTGCCTTATGTGCAATGACTTCCAGACCACCGTTTCCGTCACTAGAAAGAACAGGGCCAAGGAACTGTTTGGCTTAATGTGTTTTCATCTGCATTCTGAAACCTCTGGCGTAACTTCATTCATTAAGTTCATTCATTCATTTTTTTTTTTTTGAGAGAGAGTGGTAGTTACTTAACACACAAGTTTATTAATCACCATCTCGTTTTATCAGCAATAAATTTGATTACTTTTTTAACATCCATTATTTAGATGCAATGAGCTACTGCTCCCCGCCCCCTTTTCCAGAATAGAGCTGCGCCATTACAGTTGTACCTGCTAAAAAAACATATGTTTTGGTTCTGATTATCATTTTTATCTTGCTGAAACCATGCGTTTTAAACCATAGTAATTTAAACTTCTTATATACGGTTTTCTGAGTGCACACATCCAAAGCACACAAACAGAAAGCGGCTATCACAGGCATGTGAGTACTAAACTAAGTTCTCATTCACACACAAGTTTACGTTAAAAAACATAGTTACAAAAACAGTTGGTTATGTCTGTGGAGGTAAACAACTGGGAAATAAATTGTGTTTATTTTAGATCTGTGGCAACAGCAATATACAGTCAAAAATAAATCAATAAATCCACTGCTCTCTTGTCTCCTCTGAGTCTGGGACTCTATAGTGTTTTGTGCTTGTCTGTGCAGCCAAAGGCAGAACAGTTAGCATGTTCTGCTCAAACTTTTGCCATGGGATTAGAACTGGAACACCATTGTCACTTGCAAACTCAAAATGGAGGCACCGTGAGTGGAATCTTACAGATTAAAGGGCGGTAATATAAAGAGATCCCTTTACAACGTCAATAGCGGTGCGAAATCAGATGCGCTTGTTTTTTCAGATGCTTTCAGAAAAAAATCTTACCAAAACAAAGTTACTGGGTTAATCTGTTTCATGTTTCCTTGGTTAGTAGATGCACCGGGGATCTGATTATAGCATCTAAAACCTGGAAAAGTCAGATTTTCATGATATGTCACCTTTAAAGTATCCTTGTTGTTGTTGGAAACATTTGTAGTAAACATTGTCACTTATAGTGAGTAAATAGTTTCTGGGGACACTGAAGGTCCAATGATAAGCAGTGCTCTGCTTATACACACACACAAACTTTTTGTTGGTGGAATGAGACTCACGGTAACACTTTACATTAAGGTTCCATTAGTTAATGTCAGTTAATGTATTAACTACCATGAACGAACAATGAACAATACATTTATTACAGTATTTATTAATCTTTCTTAATATTTGTTAATGGGAATTCAGTTGTTCATCGTTAGTTCATGTTAATTCAGGGTGCATTAACTAATGCTAACAAGCACAATTGTTTATTTTAATAATGATTTAGTTCATGTTGAAATTAACATTAACTAAGATGAATAAATGCTGAAGAAGTATTGTTCATTCTTAGTTCATGTCAACTAAATTAACCTTATTGTAAAGTGTTACCAGACACACTCCCCTCCAAACAAAGACACTCACACTGGCTAATGTTTTGTAATGGATACTACAATATCAAGCGCTATGAGGCTGAATATGTTTGTTTATGTGATCTGTGTGAACAATCCTTCAAATCCATTGTTAGTTTGTTACAGTCATGGCCAAAAATATCGGCACCCTTGGTAAATATCATCAAAGAAGGCTGTGAACATCTGCATTGTTAATCCTTTTGATATTTTATTTAAAACATTCACAAAAATCTAACCTTTCATTGGATAATAAGAATTTAAAATGGGGGCAATATCATTATGAAATAAATGTTATTCTCTGATACACATAGGCCACAATTAACGGCACCCTTTTATTCAATACTTTTTGAAACCTCCATTTGCCAGTTTAACAGCTCTTAATTTTCTCCTGTAATGCTTGAGAATGATGTTAGAGATGAGGTTAGAGAACACCTGACAAGAGATCAGAGACCATTCCTTCATCCATAATCTCTCCAGATCCTTTAAATTCCCAACTTCACAACAGTGCTTCTTTTCTTCAGGTCACTTCACTCATTTTCTATAGGGTTCAGGTCAGAGGACTGAAATGGCCATAGCACGTCATGTGTCTAAACAAGATGTCCAGGACCTCCAGCAGAAATATTGGCCCACAACATCAAAAAATACAGCAGTATATTTAATTGTACTCATGGAGTACTTTTTATCCTTGTGTTCACCAAACCCATCTTGAGTGTTTGCTGCTAAAAAGCTTTTTTTTTTTGTCTCATCTGACAATAGAAGCCAGTCCCAACTAGGATACTTTTTCTTGAAACCCTCGCAAACAACATGAGGTGATGTAGGTGCTTTATGACATTTTTCTTTTTAAGGTTTTCTGACCCCAAGACTCAAATATTTTTCTGCAATTCTCCAGCTGTGGTCCTTGGAGAATCTTTAGCCACTCAAACTCTCCGTCTCACCGTGCATTAGGACGATATAGACACACATCCTCTTCAAGGCAGTTTCGTAACATTTTATGTTGATTGGAAATTCTTAATTATTGCCCTGATTGTGGAAATGGGAATTTTCACTGCTCTAGCTCTTTTCTTAAAGCCACTTCAATAATTTGTGAAGCTCAATTATCTTTTGCTGCACATCAGAAATATAAAATTGGGTGATTAGGGAATTTGGGCTTTTTCCTCCTATTTATATTTATGTGAAATAGGAAGCAATGGGTGGATAATTTCATGTTCATAATCACCTTGGAGTGCTCAGAATTATATGAATGGGAATATACTTCAGAGACATTTTACAGAGATAATTTCAAGGGGTGCCAATAATTGTCCAACATGTATTTGAGAATAACATTTATTTCATAATGATATTTCCCCCATTTTAAATTCTTTCGAACAAATTCGAACAAAGAATTGTGATTGTGCCGTTTAGAGATTTCCCAAAGCTTTGTAGGGCGTGACTCTGAACTAAGAGCTGTTGTCGTATTTCGGGCATTTCAGCCTGAATTTCGCCCACATGCTGCCTGACGGTGACCAGATTAACAGCATTAGCGGTATTCATGCCAATGTTCAACAGAGTTCCTACAGCTGCAGCAGCCCCCAGGGGGGCACCCAAAAATAGTTTGGGACGCCGGTTGTACCCGCTTAATTCAGCCTGGGTTACAGTTATTTTCTGTAATTGGTGCAGCATGTTGTTCAAATCTGCCTGGGCATAGGCAAGGACTTCTCGAGTCCAGCTGGCTCCAGCCCAAGTGGTTTGGGCGGCTGAGAGGGTGTAGTGAGCTCTGAAAACATCACAGGGATCAAGTCGGACGTACACCTTTTGGGTGTAGGTTTTGCAGTTAGTTATCAAGAACCCCGGTTGTTAACAGAGTACTATCCCTGATTCTGGTCTTGGCGATGCAACTTTTGGCTGGGGCGTAACCCCAATTAGGTAGAAAAACAAGGAGGCGACTCTGAGCATCTTCCTGGTGATAGAAAAGACAGAAGGCACAATTAGCTGCGAAGATCATGATTTGGCGGGTCACCTCGATTTAGTTGACAACGGGTTCTCACAGCGATTCACGACAACTTTATTGGAGGGAGTCAATCTCAATTTCGGGATTTAAGGATTGGTTAAGGGAGTTACCTGATGAGGGAACTAGAGGGGAAAGGAGATTATAGTGAGAGAGGAAAAAGGAAAAATACAAAGTGAGACGAGAAAAAAATTAATAAATAAAAAGAGACACAAGGATAGGCAACAGGTGAGAGCTTTTCCACAATCTCATGGGGTCCTTCATGGGGACCTCATGGGGTCCTCATGGGGTCCTTTCCACAATCTCATTCGGGTCACCTACCCGAAAAAAACCCATGATCTTCCCTAACTAGACAAAGTAATTTTATCTTTGTCTTACCTTGTTATCTGTGCCGGCTAGATCGCAAGTTTTCTCGGACAAGAAAGTGTCCGCCCCTCCGGCCGAACTCGTTCCGGTTTTAGCCAATTGTCAATCGATGTTGTCCCTCAGAATCCTGTTCGTGACGCCATTTAATGTGGTTGAAGTTTTTGGATGAATATAGTCGAAAATAATTGTTTTGTTTAGAATAAAAAGGTTTTTATTGATGAATCGTCTTCAGCCAAACGATACTGAATGTCTCACACACCAGAAGTGTTCTGCTAGCAGATCATGTGAAAGACAATGCTCTCGCTCTGCAGCTCTCTGCTTAGCCCACTAGCTCCCCCCTGTTGGTGTCATCTCGTATCATCCTCGTTTTTATCTAAACTTGAGTTTGGAGTTCTGGGAATTTTCCACCGCAGACTCATAGGGCTGATAAAGCCTAACATTGTGTTTCTTTAGCAGAGCACTTCTTAATGTGAAATATCCAATGTGAGACATTTGTAAGAACAGACAATAATTTATTTTAATATATTCAACATAAACATGAGTATTAAATGATTAATGATTAAATGAGAGGTAGATCACAAGCAGAGACTTCGCTATCTTTACTGTATACTAGAGATCGACCGATATGGGTTTTTCTATAACCGATGCCGATGTTTAGAGGTCAGGGTCAGCCGATGGCCGAAATGTGCTGCCGATTTTTTGGGCCGATTTTTAGGGCCGATATCTTGAAGTTTTTCCCCGTCATTTGCATGCTAAAATGTCACACTAATAATAAGTGGGTGCACAACATTTCTAAATTTAACATCATTTATTGAACACTGACTTCAACCATCTCTCGAATCTTAATTTTGGCATGGTATTCAAATTAAATATTTATCCAAATAAATAAATAAACTGACCAAGTATTAAATATATGAAACAGGTAATAAAAAAAAAACTTTCAATCATTTACATAAACGTTTTAGAGCATTTATCAAGCTGAATTTTTCAAGTTTGTTTGAACATAAATGTAAACTTAAATATACATTTAAATAAAATAAATACAACTTTATAAATAAAAATCAATTAAACTGAAAAATTTAAAAAAATAAAATATAAAAAATAAATAATAGTAGTGCTGCAAACACACTAGCAACCAGAAATATTTGTGTTTGGTATAAATGACACAGAACATCTAAAGTGCATTCTAATGCATGCTTTTTGCAACTTTCTGCATTTTTATATAAAAAAGTCCTCAAGCAACCAACTGTGAATGCACTTTACTTTGCAGCAACAAAAATCTAATTGTGTAAATAACATGGTTATTTGTGGAGTGAAGGAAATTATGTAAACATTACAGAACAATATAAAGGAATGTGCTTTAATTTTACCTCAATTGCAGTCCCTGAGTCTTCCTCACGCTACCCATCTTTCACTGAAAGTTCTCAGTACTCCCAGTTTAAGAACGGCAGGTTGTCATGCAGGAAACACAACTGTTCTGCACGTTCTTTCTCAGCTGTATAAGTTAACTTAAGACATAACTGACTGCGTTTACCAGAATACTTGCCAAAACGGGTATTTTAACAACTTTGTGTACTTTGTGTATATATCCGTCCGTTGATATATATATATATATATATATATTAGTCGTTGGTTGGAACACGTCACTTTATTAGGCTGATGTCTATTTTAATTCGCATTACACAGTTAATGGAAACACACGCAGATGCGCATATTCTTGAGCTGAATTTTCATTAATGCAAATAAGTTGGATGGAAACACACGGCTATTGTCTGCATCAAACCATGCTTCTGAACAAATGTCATAGACCGTTTTGGGCTGCTCCAGGACAGCTCTGTGTCTCCGAGCACAGTGCTGTCTGTGAGCAGGGCGGAGTAACGTAGCCCGTAACCCTGCAGTGTTAGTGAGAGCTGCCACCTTCTCCACCCCTCGCACAGAGTGAAATTCTCAGACTCCGATGTAGGAAAAATAAAACAAAACTTATAACATTGGGGCTAATATGTTAGCAAGCAAGCTGCTGATAGTTTTTGACTACAGTCCTTAAAGTTAACTGCAAGTAAGCGAACCTTCAACCAGCTGTAGCATTATGCCAATTCCCGACAGTTCTATGCTATTCATTTTTTCTTTCACAGAGTGAAGAAACACTTCATAGTTTACTAGTAATATATATTAAATATATGGCCATAGGACTTTGAAATATCAGAATTTAAGCCTTGCCTTTATCTCCCAGGACTGTTGTTTAATCTTCCAAAAGTTTTGGCTTGGGGTCCTTCACATGCAGCAGCATGTCCACCGCACCATTAACACGGGGCTGCCCGCAGACGTGCCTGACTTTAAATCGGCACTACTAAACACGGATATCAGCCGGCTGATATATCGGTCGACCTCTACTGTATACAGATCAATTCACCAGTTTCCATCAACTATAGAGATTTGTTTGGTTTACTTGCTTTCAGTTGAGTTTGACAGCTGATCTGTTTTTTCCGCGTGGCCGATGGAAACCTCCGGCTGCTGTTGGTTGGCTTTGCGTGATGTGTTTCTAGGAAAGCCCTCCTGTGATTAGCGGTTGTTCCCTTGAAGTTCTTCTCGGAGTTTGTCGAAGTGTTTAGAACTTTAGGTTTGTCAGCCTGATGGTAACGGCGGTTAGTAACTATTTCCGCCATCCATGAAATTTCAAAATACCCCCGGACACAAACAATGAATGTTGATTGACGTGTTTAAGTCAAACAAACCTATAGACTGCTGTCTCTTGTCAGTAGTTGCTGAAAGCAAACTAAAACGTCAGTAACAAACAAGAACCAGCCCGTGTCACATGCACAAAAAAAAAACATAAAGATCACCTCAGATAAGTTATAATGACATTAACTACTCAAATTTTTTTTATGAAATTAGTTTTCGGTAAATCAATCAAATGTATGTATGTGCCAAGCGGCAACATTGTGCAATAGTGGAATTATATTATTGCAATAGTTTAGCTAGCTAGCAAGGTCAGCTGCAATCTGTTAAACTGTAACAATAACTTAATTAATGCTTGTGATTTATAATGTTATAATTCGTTATATTTATATAGCGTTTTTCTTGGTACTCAAAAGCACTTTACATAGAAGGGGGGAATCTCCTCAACCCCTACAATGTGCAGCATCCACATGGATGATGTGACGGCTGCCATATTGTGCCAGAATGCCCACCACACATAAGCTTATTGGTGGAGAGGAGACAGAGTTATGTAGCCAATCAGTGTATGGGGATGATTAGGAAGTCATGAGGGTCAGAGGCCAATGGGGAAATTTGGCCAGGATGACGGGGTTTACACCCCTACTCTTTTTCAAAGGATATTCTAGGATTTGTAATGACCACAAAGAGTCAGGACCTCGGTTTAATGTCTCATCCGAAGGATGGTGCTTTTTAACAGTTTAGTTTCCCGCGGAAATTATTTTCCCCCTGGAAATTATGTATAAGGTTATAAGTACTGTGTTAAAGCTTATAATAGCACCAATTAAATCACCACAAACATCTGAGTAAAAGTATGAACTATAAGTAAACTTACACTTATTCTAATTTAGTTCCACTATTGTATGTTGTTAACGAATGGCAACATATCATAAAGTACCTTAAAATATTTGTTTTCACCCATATTTTTTTTTTTTTTACAGCACTTCAAGTTGAGCGATTCCAAGAAAATAAAAAGTCAAATGTTTTCATTCACAAACTTTCCTTCAAAACCACACATTTATAACCAGAATCAGATGCTGTGTCTTCTATCCTGTGTGTAAAGCATAATCATTTGTACATGTAACTTGTGTTTGTTTGTATACTTTGTTTTCCTGCAGACTTTTGTGTGCAAGCTCATATGTTATTTCAAACCAGCAAATAACACCAAAACTCAATACAAATCCAAGTGTATAAAGTTTGCTTTAATCTAAAAATATATTTACATTGGTTATATATAATATACAAATACGTGACGTCTTTCATGCAAGGTATCTTTTCTACACAAGATCCCTTAGTTCACTATACACGTTCTATAAGTAGTCAGTATAATAACTGATAAATATGCACTCATTTTGGGGATTCTGTGGAATATTATTAGCTTAAACTGAGTAATGACACTATTGTTTGTTAGCAGAGAGCATTAGGAACCAAAACACTTAAGCAAACACACAAGTGTTGTTAACGATATATTCTGTGAAGTTTTCCATTTAATTCTGTGGGCTCAGATTCCATGCAAGTCTTCTGATAAACAGCCTACTTTGATCTTTAAACATATAACAACATATCTGATCAAAGATGTCATAGTGGAATGTTTCTGGTTAATGCTTTAATCTCAAGGCCAAAGTATACTTAGATTTTTACTAGTGGTGGGCCGTTATCGGCGTTAACGTGCTGCGTTAACGTGAGACTCTTATCGGGCGATAAAAAAAAAATATCGCCGTTAATCTATTCTCAAAGTTGAGTTGGGAGCTGGGTCTATACTACGCAAGCTATGATGACTTTCACCCTGATATTTTAGCGGATGTATACCTAGCGAATTGCACTGTAGGGGGCGAGCAGTCTTGAACTAGAGGCTCGCAGTCCGTGATGGACAGATTGTTAACGGCTGGTCTATGTGGTAATACAATCGGGCAGGACATCCAAACGCTCACCTATCATTCATCAACCTCAAATATGGCTTTTCATCTGAAAGATGTATGTAGTAGCAACTTTACATGGCGCTCAATATGATGTTAACCTAGAGAAATGTGCGCTATTTAAGTGTTTGTGTGGAAGCGCTTGCTGCAAGACAGGCTCCGTGCGCTCACTTGCTCTTAAAATCTCCGTCATTTTTGGTCATACAGATAAAAGTAGCCTAATACATCTTTCGAATCTGTAAAGACTCTACGTTTATTTGTGTGCACTCAGAATAACAACGAAACGTTGCGCTTTTAAGCAAACAGGATGCGCTTTAGGTCTCATGTGAACTTGAGCGAGAAACTTCGAAACTCGAATATATCTAAAAATACAGTACATAGAAAAATATATCTATAGAGAGTGAAATGTCTAAAAATAAAAATAGAAGACGTGTGTGTTAGCATGGATGATTTACATGAAATTTAATCTGTGCAACACTGTGCATAATAAGATGGCTTTCAGTTCAATATAATGACAAAAAGCGACATTTTGGGTTTTATTCAACTAATAAGGTGGGCACGCTGTGATCTGTACTATATTTTTACTGTAATTGACAGTTATCGGCAAAAACAAAAAAACAACAACACGGGAGTGGAGGGAATGGGAGTCATTCTTCCGGGAGTGGAGCAGGATTTTCCTCCAGTTTTTTCGTGGGATTGGGACGGGGAAGAGATTAAAGTTTGTGATGCATTTTGGAAACAGGAGATGAGCCCTGGTCTAATCGCCACCTGGCTTGAGAAACCCGTTCTCAAAGACTTACTTTTAGTCATTATTTGGGTAGCAAACATATTCTGAATGCCTTCGGCAGAATTCAAATGAGCCATTTTAATCTAGATTAATCTAGATTAATTCCAAAATTAATCTAGATTAAAAAAAATAATCTATGCCCACCTCTAATTTTTACATGCGCTAGAGTATGCATACAATGAGTGTGGTGTAAATTGCATCAGAAGAATAGCACATGCATACTGTATGTCTAGACAGATTTTTCTAACCACAAATATTTTAGATGCTTAGCTCACACATGCACCTTAATGTTTTTTTCATAGTTGGCAACACTGGCCCAGCCTTTAGTTTTACAGTTGAAAAATAACGGAGACTGCAGTAACAATCATAATATATGCCCATATTGATGAGCACTTTTGAGAGTAGGGATGGGCATTTCAAGTAAAAGTTATATTCGAAGATCGCTCTGAATTTATTTAATTATTATTCGGAAATCGCACCCCTTCCCCACATGCACACACGCATGTATAACTATCTTATAACGCGTATAACACGTATCTTAACTTAAGCCTTATAATGATTGTAACATGCTGAAACATTTAATATAATAAACATAACTAAATGGCGGCACTTAATAATATAACAGTCTGTCGATTAGCATACATTAACTGCTCATAATGCTAGGTCAGTTCCATTTAAAAAAAAAATGAACCCCTAAAGAGAATACGAGATGGGAGGAAAAATATATTTCAATACTCTCTTTTGCAGACATGGGGACTTTTTTTTAGACGATGATTGTCTTTTTTTAGCACAACATATTTGATATTCTATAATTAAATCAACTAATCGAATATTTGAAAATTGTGACCCATCCCTATTTGAGAAGGGTTAAAAGATGCCTACAGCTTTAGTTTAACTTACTGGTAATAGTGTGGACTAGGTCTGCCCTCGACTAAGGATTTTTATGTTCGACTAGTAGACATTAATTTGAAGCATTAGTCGACTAATCACACGTTTATTAATAAACTATTTAAATCATTATAATGAGCCTTTAATTGCCTACATAGCCTAATAAGCGTTCAAGCACACGCATAAAGCTTGCCAAAGCACACCGGCAGAAGTAATGATTATGAATGTGTCAGTGAAAAACAGTAAGGAGACTCCATTATATAGAGACTCCAGATATATTTGTATTGTCTGTAAAGCAAATATATAGCCTACACAGAGTTTCGTGCTCAAGTTCACAGACCGAGATGGCAGAAAGCGCATCCTGTTTGCTTTCATTATTTTACAAATGCGCATTTTGTTGTTATTGTGAGTGCACACAAATAAACAAGAGCAAGTGAGCGCACCGGTGCCTCCATCTGTCCTGCAATTAGCGCACGCTGCTGTTCTGCTTCTACACTCCATACAGACACAATAGCGCACCGTTCTCTAGGTTAACATTAGATTGAGCAGCCATGTAAAGTTGCTAATACTTACATATTTCAGATAAGCCATATTTGAGGTCGATGAATATAGGGATGCGTTTGGATGCAGGCAGTCCGTCACAAACTGCATGACTTCACCTGTGGATTTTTTTTTATGCAACTAAGTGACTAATAACATTTTGGTCAACTAATGATTAGTCGTTAGTCGACCAAAGAGGCAGCCGAAGAGGCAGCCCTAGTGTGGACACTGAACAAATATTAAACTTTCTAGTGAGTTTGTGTTTAGTGCCTGTGTTCATGTAAGTTAACAAAAAAAGTGTTCAACTGTATACGCATATGCTAGCGATCACATAAAACTGAATTATACTTCGACCTTAATGAACTTTGTACATGACTGTTATTGTCAAAGTTACTTAAACACTTTCATTTTTAAAATAATATCCTGGAATATAGTTGGCAGACCTCATTGTTGACGTTATTGCGGTGTCAAATGGTGAACGTACTTGTGTCTTCATTGTCCGACGAAGAGTGAGACTGAGTTTGTGTGTCTGACTTAAGGGAGATCTCAACAGTGGGCTGTTCATTGCCATGGCGGTACCCTCTTCCTGTCTGCCCGTAGCGCTTGGCAAGCTTCAGAACGTGCATTTTGAAGGATGAGCCAATAAAGACGTAGAGCACAGGATTCAGGCAGCAATGCGTTAGGGCCAGACTTTCAGTGATTTGATTGGCCCTGTCCAGGTTTTTGCTCACCTCACATTCGGTCACTAAAATGTAGATCACATCCAGGGCTCTGACTAATTTGACCACATTATAGGGGAGCTGGGTCAACAGGAACACACCTACCACTGCTATCAAAACCCGAAATGCCCGCCATCTCCTTCCATCACGTACGCCCGCTGTTGCGGCTTGACTCAACACAATTCCAACCCTGCAATAGCAGAACATCATCACCAGGAAAGGCAGAAGAAAGCTCAGAGACACTTCCAGAATTTCCAGAGTTGCTTTAGCTGCCCGCGCCATGCTGTGTGTGTAAACTGCCCGGCAGGCATTACGCCCACTCGAGTGCTGCTTCTTCACTGTGTAGAACACCATATCTGGCAATCCGAGGACAATGGCAAGTCCCCAAACCAGGAGGCACATGATTATCCTCTGCCTGCGGGCGTTGTTCCTGGCTGGAGTGAAGCCTCTGGCTAGCGCACGATAGCGGTCTATGCTAATGCAGGCTAGCAGCAGCATGCTACAGCTGAAGTTGGTGGTGTAGAGAGCTGAAGTGATCTTGCAGGCAGCTGTGCCAATCTCCCAGCCATTCACTGCATTCGCAGCCCAGAAGGGCAGCGTGAGGAGCAGAAGGAGGTCTGCAAAGGCCAGGTTGAGGATGAAGAAGTCCGTCAGCGTCCGTAAGCGTTTGTGGGAAAGGTAAACTAAGACGACCAGCGAGTTTCCGGCCATGCCCAGAATCAATGCTAGGGTGTAGACGACTGGCAAAAAGACCCCAGCGAAAGACCGGACCTCTTGTTTGTCGCAGACTGTGTGGGAGTCTGCAATATCCTTGTAGTCATAGTCACTGTGGTTGGAACTATTGTCATGGTCATGATAATGATAGTCATAGTCGTAATCCAAAAGGACACTCATCATGATCTAAAGAGCGAAAGAAATGTAAACATTGATGATGCTAGATTTCAGTGTGTGTTTTTGTTTTTACGCTTAGAAAAAAATTGCAAAAATTGTAAACTGAAAAAAAAATTGCCGTCAAAAATTTTTTTACTCAAATATTGCTATTAAATTTGACAAATAAAAAAAAAAGCAAGTAACATATTGAAATAAACATGACATTTTGAAATTAAAAAGACTGATAAAGTATTTTCTTGTAAGATGTAAAAACTTATTTTTCACCAGCTAAAATTATTCAGTTTAACCTTAATTAATTGTGTAATTCTTTACACAAATAAATTTATGTTCATTATTCAGGACATTATTCAGATCAGCCACAATATTGCTGGTCATTCCAAATCTATTTATATTTAGCGGTAACACCGCTTATCTACTCTAAGCTACGAATATGCATCTTGAGATGAGGCAAAGTTGTCCCTTTAAAGTTATCGCCGCATCCCCTTGTACCTCCTAAAGGTACCGTTTTTGCACATTTTGCAAAAAAATAAATAAAACCTGATCTTTAACTGACTGTGCTTTGCAATTGGACATGTGCTGCCTTCAAGTCATGTCAGAATAATATTTTTATTTTATGAGATTAGTGTACATGAACAGCACTACAATGTTGGGCAATTTTCTCCTAGCCCCCTGTCATTTCAGTTTGAATCACGGCAGAAGAAACTTGGTATTTGTCTAAGAAAGTTTTAATTGTGATGGTTCAGTTTAGTCTGTATGCTGTTGATGATGACTAGCTGCTTATTTAGCTGGTCTACTGACTTGTGTGACAAAAAAAGTATTCTAAAGCATCTGTTACACACCGAATGTGCTTTTCATTTTGTTGTGTTAGAGCTAAAAGCTCTAAAAAAAAATGCTCGCATCCATTTGTTTCCAATAAGAATGGCCTTAAACATCCTTTACACCATATTTACAAAAACTCTGAAATAGAAGTAGGAACTTTCCTACTTATTTTTTATGATGCTTTAGACTCTGAGAGGGCAAAATGTTTTTTACATTTTAAGTTTGTGTGTTTAGCAGATGTCATCCAAAGCAACTTAAAAAAGGAACAAAATCGATTCGTCAAAACAATATTAAAAAAATTGTAGAAAATATATAAACATATTGATGCAAGTTATATTTTATATATTTTTTTACAATCTAATACAATATATTTTATCTGCATTCAGTTCAGGTTATTTTTATTGTAGAAAAACTTTCTGCATTACAAACTGGTTTTCATGGAAATGGGCATTTATTTAGCAAATTAGCAAATATTCTGAACTATGAGATTTGTTTATCTTAAGATTCAGCACCTTAAAATTCACATCTGTCTATAATAATGTCTGCATAATGTTGTTAGACTTTGAACAGCCAAACAACTACAAAATTATTACATTTTAGATGTCTGTGCATGCTTGAACTGTTAAATGTACTCTTTCATTCGATTGCTGATTCAATGTGTCATCTGTGCTTTGTTCTGACTGAGTTTAACTTGAATGTTACTTAGTAATATCCTCACTTAGTGTTACGGAGGGTCTTGGTTGAGATCATACACAACTCAACACAGAAACATTACTTTTGACCGAAAACTCTGTGCACGAATGTGCAGCTTGGCTGACCGATCCGTTGAGCAGGTTGCAGTGTTGTTGTATATTTAACGTATATAGTAGCTTATGAAATCATGTAAATAAACGTGTATGGGCAGCTTTGTGGCACTTGAGCTTTGGACATACTGGAAACTTAGTTTGTCTGAATTGAAGGAGAGTTTATTTAACCCTGAACTCTTAGGTGAAGGTCTAGAAATGCTCACTGCTGGTCTGTCTCATTGTTTGCATTTCTAAACCGCAGATCTTTGACTTTTGCCAGCTGCTCATCTGGAGTTCCGCATAACACTGAGTGTACCTGCCAATCTGCTAAACACATGCTTGTAAGGGGCACTGGGTGGAGCTGATTTTGTCTTTCTGGGTGATTAGCAAACCAGCTGTTAAAAGATCTATACCTAATGCAGATTGCCTGTTTTTTGTACTTGTTTATGGTTTGTTCACATTTACCACGTCAATTCATTTTTCTATGCTAATTAAAAAGAACCAGAAAGTTGGAATAACATTCAAAATGTTTAAAAAAATCAGTCAAAAACTATTCAAAAACGTCCTAGTGATTATTTATGAACTGTATGTCTCTTCCAGAAAAGCCGCTATTTGGGATGGAACTTTTTCCTCTCGTGGAAGCGATTTGGCTCCTGTTTTTGGAAATTCTGATGAATAACAACATATTCATCCATAGAAAAAATTATTTTTGGCTCTACAAAATTTCCTAACATTAATCTTCTTTTGTTTAGCTGACATTATAAGTTTTACTGCACATTTTAAACTTCATAATATACCAATACAATAATACACAACTAAATAATTTTTATGACAAAATGCATATACTTTATTTGTATTGTATTTTAATTTTGCATTGTTGCAAGTTGCTAAATATATATTTAATGTAAACATCAACAGACAATATATTAATTGAAATGTTTAATTCACTCAAAACTGAAAATTCTGTCTTCATTTACTTACCCTCAACCTATATGAAGTTCGTTCTTCTGCTGAATACAAAAGAAGATATTGTGAAGAAATTTGGTATCCAAACCAGTGCTGGTCCACATTGACTTTCTTTGTATGGAGGAAAAAAAATCCTATGGAAGTCAAAGGGAGCCAGCAAATGTTTGGTTACCCACATTCTTCAAAAGATAGTTTTTTTTACATTCAGCATAAGAAAAATAATCATACAGATTTGGAAGAAATTGAGGGTGAGTAAATCATGACAGAATTTACAATTTTGGGTGAACCACAAGAATCCAAGTGTACTTCATTACATTAACAGCAAACATGTTCTGTTAACATTTGACAGTCAAAGTTTTTTATTCTATTCTGTATACGTTTGTATACAGTTTGTTTCAAAAGTTACAGTTTAACTGTTACTGCAGAAAGTATGTCTGTGGCTTTAGGCTTATTAAGCATGTGAAAAGGTGATATATTTTTCTTGAATCCATGACAGAATTTGTATTGTCGTGTTGTATTACTTTGGTCTATTATGGAGCTCAGCGTATGTTTCACCCTTTTATCCTGTCACTTTAACACTCCACATGTAAACCCTCTTTCCATTCTGCTTTCTCACTAGCATACAGAAACTAGCTTTTTTGCAAACACATTTTTCATAGTCATATTTAAAATGTGTTCCTGAAATGTGTTTATTTTTAAATTTAGCTTCCCTTTCATAAACCTGTTTTGAAGATCGGTAAGCAGGACTTTGACTTGACTAAATACATGACAGTTAAGGAAACTAACTGCAAAAGAAATCCAACTAAAGAAATCTAAATACTGACTACAAAAGCATAATAAATGTCCATTACCATAATTCAGCATATGTTGTAACTTTTTTAGGAATTAGTTTGCTGTATTCTTAATCCAGTGTTTACTTTCAATGATGATTCTCTAAAGTTATGCCTGTCCTTTCTGTCGTTGTGACACAAAGCGATCAAAAACATTGACTTTGAGTTACAAATGCAGCAGTGTGTCTTACCTCTGTAGCATCTGAGTTGAACTCTCTCCGGGAAAGAGTTGCCTTCAACCTAGAGAAGTGAAACGCTCTGTTGATAATTGCAGCTGGGGCAAGAGGACGGTCATGGGGGTGTGTGTTTGTGTGTGTGTCAGAGGACAAGATTTGTAGAGGAGAGAGAGAGAGAAAGGAAGCGAAAAGAGTTATAGAAAATATAGATTAACCTCCTCTTGCAGGTTACAAAAGACCCTCTCTGTGTTTTCGTGATAATCTTCAAGAGCAAGAATTTTGGTATATTCATAACAGAACACAACACAATACAACACACAATATATAACATTAACATAACATAACGACCTTGTATCACGCAAAATTCTAGTCAACCAATTGCAGTGAGTTTAGCTCCACCCTTTTGGTAACCTTTGCTGTGCTAGGTACTACGGAAGGGTACCAAAAAAAAAAATATATATATATATATATATATATATACACACACACACATTAAAATAATGTCTTTTGCACTTGTAGTGTTGTCAAACTACTTCCAGTGTCAATAATATTCCTGCTGCAGATGTGGTTCTTGTTCATGCTTTAAGTTACATTATATACTTGCATAAGCATGTGATTTGACTCTGGGATCGTTATGTGAATATTTGAGTGTCGCACCCATTGCATAGGTTTTGATTGTTAACCGTTTCACCCATAATGAAAGGTGCTTCTGATGTTACCAGGTCATTCATAGAAGCATTTGTTGTTCATGCATACCAGAATTCATACAGTTTTAGAAAGTAAAAAATATATATTATTGTCTTGCCCTAATCTGGATAAGGCCTTAAGACTGTAGGAATAGATTAGAGGTGTTTTTCCCAACTGGCATATTTCCCAAACTATTTAAAGGCATTTATGCAGGAAATAACTATGCATAATTAACTTTACAGTCTTTTAACTGCACTTTCCTAAGTGCAGTCATTTGGATTTTTGCCTAGAAAAATAGCTGCTGTGATTATTTTTCTGAAGAATGTCAAATTCATTGAGGATATTAGTTGTGAAGGGTGAAATAAACTGTTGGACCGAGGGTCTTGTCTGATTAGTGTAATTCCTTGCAGTAGCTCATCTGTACTAATCCTCTTATTTGAGAGTGCTAGCATTCCGGAGTCCCTGCGTGATTTGTTTTTGTTTGATAGAGTCTGGCCGTTATGGAATGCTCAGTGCAGTGTACGGTCGCGTGTTTGGCAGCTTGTACGGGGACAACCTGCAGACATGAAAGGACAAGTCTGTTATATCACACCCTGAGAAACACAAAGAACACAGAAGAATTACTAAAGTAAGGGCAGTTGCCAGCACATATATATATACACACCCCCACACACAAACATGCATGCAGGCTAGTGACTAACTGTTCCTTAGGAAAAACACTAGTCTTTCCAGAAATTGTGACGTGTTGAGTGTTTGTTTCAAGGGTGTGTGTGTATATCTGGATCTAAGGTGTGTCTCTGTTATGTGTGGAATTGTGGATTCAATGTCTTGTCCAAGTGCTCTCTTAATGCATATATGAGTCACAGTGTCAGCAAATGCTGCCTTGTGGGAGTTTGTGGGTACTTTTCATTTTCCATGGTCACATAATAACCATAATAAACTATTTGTTTGTTTTGTTTGTGAATTTATTCTTATTTATGTAGACTATTGTAACTTTAAATTGTTTTAACATTATCTATGTGTGGGAGTGTGTTTATTTATTTGGGTTGGTTTACTGTAAGTCTAATTACAGTAGCTTTATACAAAAACAATATTGGTTTATGGTAATCACCATTTATACAGTACAAATAATGGTGCATTGGTAGATTCTCCTTATTTTTGTATATTTTTACACCAGATGTGCACAGCAGTGGTTGACCACTGTCTGTTTATGTTTTTGCATACATTTGCATCTTTACCTCTGTGTTATTTAATGTCCCATGATGTCCCACTATAGCCCATCTAAAACAACAATTAGTGAGTCTCAATTGACCTGTCTCATATGTTACAGTTAGCTCAACTGCTGCAGGAAAGCAAGACCTCACACTCGTGGAGCAGACTCAGAAACTGGATAACGTTTAAGAAGTCACTATAGGCGCCTTTTTTACCTTTTTTTTTAAATCACTAAAGAGCAGGACAAGTTTTTTTTTTTTTTTTTCGTAAGTTGGTTTTGGTATTGATGTCATTAAGACTGATTCAGTTTTGAGTCAGTCTTAGATTATGTATAGCATTTTTAGGATTTACAAAACAAGATTTTTGTTTGTAAGGATGTTTATATATTTGTACTTAAAAACAAGACACAAATATTACTTTTCTTTCCTTCCTTCAGGTATACAAAAATATTTTCTGTCAATGTGGGATGTTTTGCCCTGCATGCCCCTATCACATACATTCACATTAAACTGAGCCTTTACTCTTTTGGACAGTATCATATTCTTATGTCCTTTGCAGAATACTGGACAATAAACAAGAATATAATGATTGTGGGACACACCATCTGTCCCTTGAATCACCGATTGGCCCCAGGCCTGTGCATGCTTCACTTTGCTGTAAATTATCACAGCTATGAGTCATTATGTACATTATGGCAGTTTGTGAATAATATTTGTTAAAAGGGCTTTGAGCATGGCGTGTGTGTGTGCGTGTGTGTGTGTGTGTGCGCACATGCTAGCAACTGCAGTGCATGTACAATAGAAACTTGTGCTACACTCAGCCGTGCATGTGCAAAATCCATGTCAGTCTTAGAAAGAGCTCCCTCTAGAGGAGACCCTTCAACACATAACAAACTGAAATGTATAGTGTTTACCGACTCAAAAATACAAATTATCCAATAATGTCTAACCTATTAATCAAAGCAAGTTCTAATAGCTCAATTACAGCATCATTTTCTGATGGATTCCAAGACATGGATGCATTGTTAAAATTAACAAGCAGACATCGTTGCACAGAAAAAAAGTTTTTTACAGAGAGAACTGTAAATGCCAAAGCTATAGAAAGATATTGTAGCAACTCATGTAATTACAAAGCATACTGTAATAACGGCACACAATTTAATAAGTATTAAATTATTAATGTAATAACATTTTCATAATGTAATAATTTTCTCAATACACAATAGAACACAATACAATCTTGGGGACATAATGTAATATTCATTTCTGTATGATGAGAAATGTATTACATATTTCATATGGTCATAATTTTAAATATAAAAACATAGGAATTACCATATAATACATTTCCAATGAATTTTTATAATGCTTATTCAACAACTACCAGATTCAAATATTCATGCAATTATTATTATTAGTAGTAGTAGTAGTAGTATTTATGTTTTTATATTTATGTATTTATTATTTTATATTAATTAGTATTATTTTATACTTAGGCTTTAGATAAAATTATATTCTAATTATATACTAATATATATATACAGTGGGGCAAAAAAGTATTTAGTCAGCCACCAATTGTGCAAGTTCTCCCACTTAAAAAGATGAGAGAGGCCTGTAATTTTCATCATAGGTATACCTCAACTATGAGAGACAAAATAAGAAAAGAAAAATCCAGAAAATCACATTGTAGGATTTTTTAAGAATTTATCTGCAAATTATGGTGGAAAATAAGTATTTGGTCAATAACAAAATGTCATCTCAATACTTTGTTATATACCCTTTGTTGGCAATGACAGAGGTCAAACGTTTTCTGTAAGTCTTCACAAGGTTTTCACACACTGTTGCTGGTATTTCGGCCCATTCCTCCATGCAGATCTCCTCTAGAGCAGTGATGTTTTCGGGCTGTCGCTGGGCAACACAGACTTTCAACTCCTCCAAAGATTTTCTATGGGGTTGAGATCTGGAGACTGGCTAGGCCACTCCAGGACCTTGAAATGCTTCTTACGAAGCCACTCCTTCGTTGCCAGGCGGTGTGTTTGGGATCATTGTCATGCTGAAAGACCCAGCCACGTTTCATCTCCAATGCCCTTGCTGATGGAAGGAGGTTTTCACTCAAAATCTCATGATACATGGCCCCATTCATTCTTTCCTTTACACAGATCAGTCATCCTGGTCCCTTTGCAGAAAACAGCCCCAAAGCAGGATGTTTCCACCCCATGCTTCACAGTAGGTATGGTGTTCTTTGGATGCAACTCAGCATTCTTTCTCCTCCAAACACGACAAGTTGAGTTTTTACCAAAAGTTATATTTGGTTTCATCTGACCATATGACATTCTCCCAATCCTCTTCTGGATCATCCAAATGCTCTCTAGCAAACTTCAGACGGGCCTGGACATGTACTGGCTTAAGCAGGGGGACACGCCTGGCACTGCAGGATTTGAGTCCCTGGCGGCGCAGTGTGTTACTGATGGTAGCCTTTGTTACTTTGGTCCCAGCTCTCTGCAGGTCATTCACTAGGTCCCCGTGTGGTTCTGGGATTTTTGCTCACAGTTCTTGTGATCATTTTGACCCCACGGGTGAGATCTATGGAGCCCCAGATCGAGGGAGATTATCAGTGGTCTTGTATGTCTTCCATTTTCTAATAATTGCTCCCACAGTTGATTTCTTCACACCAAGCTGCTTACCTATTGCAGATTCAGTCTTCCCAGCCTGGTGCAGGTCTACAATTTTGTTTCTGGTGTCCTTGAGGTCTTGGCCATAGTGGAGTTTGGAGTGTGACTGTTTGAGGTTGTGGACAGGTGTCTTTTATACTGATAACGAGTTCAAACAGATGCCATTAATACAGGTAACGAGTGGAGGACAGAGGAGCCTCTTAAAGAAGAAGTTACAGGTCTGTGAGAGCCAGCAATCTTGCTTGTTTGTAGGTGACCAAATACTTATTTTCCAATTAT